>OY829329.1:17511194-17609603 GCA_963691655.1 Toxonevra muliebris | reverse complement strand
TGTTGTTATGGTGACATTAATAGCAAAAGTATCAAATGCCATACACACACACACACACACACACACACACACATTGAAACTTTCATTCACTTACTTGCTCTCAGTTGTTCTCACTTGCTGCATTCTCATTTGCTGCATTCTCCTTTACTGCATTCTCACTCTCTTTTATATAATACAAACTGACTGCATTGTTGTGAAAACGATAATTTGAAGTATACTTTTGGGTGCACTTTCGGACACAGTCGTATGAATGTGTGTGTGTGTAAAGTATAGTGAATGCATGTCTTAAACAAGTACATAGATGTTGTTGTTGTTGTTGTTTTGTTTATAATACCGTAAGTGGACTTAAATTTAAGAAGATATTTTTCGTTATTGTAACTGACATGTGACATGTATGAGTGTGTTGGTCTATTCTTTAGTCCTTGCTTTTATAAAGATGTTGAATATACATACTTGAATGTGTGTGTGTGTGTTGAGTTTGAGTCTTCTGGGTTGACAGTTCTGAAGAAATTTTTGAAGAAAGGTTTTGGTACTTAAATATTTGTTAAGTAAATAAATATTTATTACTTCAAGGAGTTCATTAAGTAGTAAAGAAATTCAAAGATTTCTATACATTATAAATGAAGGGTCATTTAAAATATGCCAATGTTAATATTTATCTATATACTAAAGTATCAATTGTATAAGATTTTATTTTATTTTGTTTCTTTTTTTTTTGCCCAATTAATGCAGTAGAATTAATGTAATAAAATGATAAGCTGTTGGGAATAAAACTTAGTAGTTTTTCCTATTTTACAGCCCAACTGAGTTAACAGAATTGTCAAGAAAGGACAAGTGGATAACTAGTGCCACTTATAAATCACAGTTAGAAAAATATAAAGTTTTGTTTTAAAACCGTAAATTAATTGACTAGTTATATTTGTGGCAAAGAGACTTCTCTTTTGTGACAGACGAAGCAATATGGTATTTCGAGCTTGATGGGGGAACAAAAACAATGGCAGTTACTTGTTATGCATTGGAAAGATAAGAAAGTAGAGAAAATTCAAAAACCAATTTCGCTCGGCTTCAACTAGGCTGAACAGATTCTCAGAATAATATTGTCGAAACACTTAAGCGTTTACATTTGAATTAGGGCAATCAGATGAATGTCTTGGTAGCAAAATATTTGCAAATTTTTTACATTTAACTGGCCATAGATTGATTCATATTGGTTCAATAAATTGCCCTGCAACTTTTTTCGCGCTGAAAGTTCTACTTTGTTAGAGATAAAAAAAAATTTAAGCTTGAGAGGAAAATGAAGCTAGTTGGAAATCCAAAAACAAATATCACTTGGCTTCAACCAGGTTGAGCCGATTCTGAGATTCAGTGACACCGTTTGAATTTTGGGATATCAATAACTAGGGGTTGAAATTGTTAGATGCAGAATTTCCACATTGAAGTTCATCATCCGAAAGTTCCGAAAGCTCCAAGTCAAATGCTTGAAGTTCCCTTTCAGAGCTAAGTAGTCTGTTTTGAGGTGAAGCAGCCAAATTCGATGCCTTCGATAAGTGGCAGGGCAGTTTAATCCCATACCAAACACAACCCTCCCCCTCCCCCCCAACTCCTTCCATGAAAACAGTGAAATTTTATAAAAATTAATTTTAGAACCCAATGAGTTCATCTAGGAGAAACAAATGACCAATGATATCACTACACAGCAGCTGTATTCGTCTTTGCTGCTCTGTTATGTCTTGCTCTGTATTGTCACTTAATTTTTAAGGCAGTATTCACAAAATTCTTACAACCTTAATTTCAAGGAGTTGTACTAGCAATTAAATTATTTGTATCATGTTTGTTGTAATCGTTGTCTTCGGTAAGGTCCATGAATTGGTCCACTGGAAGCTGTGCTTGGGCATATCTTGTGTTATTTGGCAGTTACCTTTCGTCTCCTGCTAAGACTACGCTGAACTAATGGCTCAGAAGTGACGCTTTCATCGCATTTTGGTGGATTTTTGTACTGTCTGATTCCGTTTTTGTAGTGGCTTAGATCTCTACGAATGATGCTCAACGGACGGATTGGTCTGGCGGACGTGATTGGTCTATTGACAAGCCAAGAGAAACTGTTTGAAAAAACAGAATATTGCGTTTCTTAACTTTCTGAATTTTCGTATGTTTTCATTTGATCTGTACCCCATTTTCTGCTTGTCAATTATTTACAACTTTGTTGCGGGTTCTAAGCCAGTTTCGTTCTTTATTTGTCTGCACCACGAAGGTTAACAGATTGTCGACTGCAGTTCTTATTATTAGGAATCTCATCGTTTATATAGGTCTGCTTTCGATTATGATGTTTAAGATTTGCTTTGTGTCCCTCAAACGTATTAAAGTGAAAAATGTTGCCATGAATTTCTCTGCTGGCAACTGAAGATTTTAAATGATGAAGAATGGAAAGACGTCAGTCAGACGCTGTTATGTAGTAATATCTAGGCCAACCGCTGGAATCATACTTTCATTTACATATGACACGATATTGACTACACCTGGAACGGTGCTGATGCCTTGACAATACAGAAGTTGAACAGAATCGGCAACAGGACTGCCAAGGTATTGTGACTTAGATGTCTTAAGAACTGCGCAGGTTTTTTCATCTTTTATGTTCGATCTTCCATATTTTAATTTGTTTTTAGAAGATCGTATATTGCGAGGTAATTGGAAACCGGTGGGAAATGAGTCCTTCTTGAACCCCAAGCGGACTGAAAGCTCGTCTTAATCCACTTCAGCATTACTTCTTTGTGCCGGAGGTAAGATGAAAAAACAGATTGTCTGTCCCAGCAAAAAGTACCATTAGAGCTATCTAACAGAATCCATAGCGATGACATTCCATTCACAGTTTCTCGGATACTTGTACCCAATATCCGTGTACTGGTTGTAAAGATCCGTTCAATAAATCTTTGGCGATTTGGTCGAAATCTTTTGTCAATTTTTCTTCCAGAATATACAAGAAATATATAGAATTTTCACAATTAGTTTGCTTCTTCAACTAGACGAGCTGCATTCAAACCATAAATCTGAAATCAAAAAAACTTCCCAAAAATTGAACGGTTGTTCCAACGATCAATTGTTGTTATAAGCTTGGAATCAATGTGAATTTACTCCAATCCGAGTCTTTTAACGAGCCTCGGATTCAGTACCAGTGTCGACTTAGTATTGGTAACAGTCAAAAACCCGGTCGTTGACTTCCTAAAGATAGTCAATTCCCTTTAGTTCGGTTTGGCTTCGATATGCAAGCGTTACCCTCAATACCGTGCCAATCCTTAATCGAATGTTGCAGCCGAAGGATCCTAGATTTTTCTATTGCATGCACGTATATTCACTTTCTGTGATTTGAGGAGAATTGTGTGTCTTGTTGGGTGTTTTTGACCTACACTTTTTCACTCAACCACTCATATAATTCTTCAAAATCTAAATTTTGGGGCTTATTTTTTATTTTCTTAAGAAAACGATGATAAAGTTTGGCTCTCAAGGCTCGACTAAAGCACATTATAATAATGCCGAATAATTCTATTGCTGGCCTAGATTTTTCTTCCTTCAATCAAGAAAACATTCATCTTCCTTTTCACATCTATTCACATTATGTACGTTATATTTTTTGTGCCGGAAATTTTGATTAGAAATTCTTCTTCCTCTGATGTTGCCTCACTCCAATTAGAAAAACATTAAAAAACCACACATACTTTTAGGTGTAGAAAAAACCGAAAAACAACTTTAACCCAAACACATATTCCCAGCTAGTCAATCTCATTTATGCACAACTGCACCAACATTTCAACGATATCGTGACAAACAACAAATCCTAGCTGAAGAAAAGCGTAACGCGTGCTCACGAGCGCTTTTGATTACATTTTCGCATGCTGTTCAGCAACAGCTACCACTACTCGCTCGTCTCTGCTGCTACATAAAATTTACCATCGCTGCTGCCGCCAAAAATGACTCACAAAGTGCAGTTTAAATCGGTAGCAAGTGTCATTTTAGTATAAGCGTGCTACGAATATTACGTATAGCAAAGCATAGCATACTTTGGGGCGCATTTTCCATTTAAAAGTTAATTTCAAACAAAGTTCTGTAGTTAGCACTGCTTCTCTCTCTTTCTCTCTCTCTCTCTCTCTCTCTCTCTCTCTAGCACTTTCTCTCATTTTCAAAATTCAAGTCACGTTAATTTCTTAACGAAATTTTCTAATGCAAAAACAACAACATCAGCTTCAGCGAAAAACGATGCTCCTAAAAACATGCAAGAAAAAAAAAATGAAAAAAAGTGCAACGAAAGCTTTATAGTTTTTACGTAGTAGAAAGTTTACGCGTGTTCCGTTCTCGTTGCTTTTCTGTTACTAGTAAAAACTTTTCCTATTTTCGTATGGATTTAAGTAAAGCGCGAGTGCGCATCTTTCGGGCTTATGGCATACGGTGAGTACGCGAGGACCCAAAGCAAACAACAACAACACAGTGTAAAGTATATGAGTTTGCTGCTTAATAGTGAAGTGTAAGTGTGTGTGTGTGTGTGTGTGTGTGTGTGAAACGTAAACAAATTGCAGTAAGGCAACAATGCAACAAAAATACAGCGCAAGAAACTGTTGGGGATTTGAAGCTTATGAAGTATATATAGTGTCAAAGTCACATGCAGCATGCAACAGCAAAATTCAGTAGCAGCAGTCTTCATCATTTCGAACCAAGTAGCTCTTATTTTCTGTGTGTGTGTGTGTGTGTGTCTGTGTATTTATCATATAAATTAAGTTAATTTAAGTTTTTCGCCGCTGTTATTATGGTGTCGCTGCTAATTTATATTCCTAAGGGCCAGTCAGAGTTGCTGATGTTGTTTGCAATGAGTATCAACTTCTCAGTACCTACAGTGAGAGACAAAAAAGTTTTTCGATGATGTTGATGATGATAATAATTTTGTTGGTTCTTTTAAAAATATATTTGCATATTTTGCATGTTTACAGTCAAAGAAAAATGCTCGTGGTATATTTTTTTTAGGTGCTTGCTATTTTATGTTAGTCCAGAACTTTAACCCTTTTGAGACCATAAGAAAACCAGAGGGGATATCTCGAAGCGGAATCCGGTAGTCTTTGGCCTCAATTTCTTCTTAGAGTTTTTAATCGAAACAGAAGTTTTGCGTCCCTGAAGGCCAGAACTTTCGTAGGTCACCGGCGACCCTGTGGCCCTCAATGGGTATTTTTTTTATGAGCTGTTTTGGTCCATTTCTATTAAGCATTTCTTTTAAATATAGACAAAGTCTTTTGGTATTAATATTTCGATTAACTCTTTCTTGACCGTAAGGAAATAAGAAACCGATTCGCGATTCTCATGCGGGGGTTAACGGTATTGAAAATCAAACTGATTTTCGCCAAAATACTGACTATTTGACCCGGCAGAGCACACAATTCTTTCCAGCTGAGTTTTTATAAATGACATTAGATTATTATTACTATTATTTAGTTAAACCCTATTCGTTCCCTACTGTGAACCCTCAAAAACAAGCAAGCATCCTGCGTCAACACGAGCATATCCTTGTAGGCCAGCTTGCTAATCTCTATGAACCTTCAACACATCGACAACCCAAGATTTCTAACCTTCAGCTCGCCAACGCTGGGCATTGACACAGTATATGCGCCAATGATTACGTTCAGAAGACGCCTCTGCTCGGCCACTGTTACCTGTGTGTCTTATGAACGCAAATAGATCACTTTATGATCAACAAAAATTATATATTTAGCAGTCGTCATTTCATTGAGCGTATTATTTTTCTGAAACTTCAGCTCAACATGTTGCTGAGCAGATGCCATTTTCAGCTCCTACAGACATAAGCTACAGATTTCATCCTCCACAAGTTTTATCTTCTTGAGGTGATACTTGAAAGGGCCGTGGCCCCCAGTCAGCTCAAAGTCCTTCGGTTTAGTCCGACGACTTCGGCTAACTCAATACACTACCACTTCACGGCCGTCTTTGCTAGCCTGCAGTCAGTGATCTCCTCCTATCTTTCACACGATGTTCAGAGTTTGCCTACTGTCAATCTGTTAATCTAACTGGGTACCGGATTAACAGACATTTAAATCCAGTATTTCGAATTCAATACTTTGTTTTCAGTAAACTTTTGACGCACCTCATCTGTGCAGAGCCTAGGAGATCTTTCTTTTTGGAAATTTAGCAGAAACAAATCGGCTACCTCAATTATCAAAGAAGTAATACTGTTTTACGTTGGAGAAACAAAATTATCCACGAGATTAAGAACAATAAAGTTCGGCTGCTGACTGCAACATTATTAACTCGTCTCCTTCAACACTTTTCCTGCTCCATTATAAACGGCTCAATTGAGATTTCTCGTGAAAAATTCATTAAAAATATGTCATAGTTCTTACGCACTAAAAAACCATGGAAATCCATTGAGTTTTCCCGTAAAAAGTAGAACTTTTCCGTCAAAAATTTCTAACGAGAGCCATAGATAATAATAACAAGGCTGATATCCTTATTGAGCTTGTCAACAAGTCAAACACTTTTGTTGGTATTACAACATGCGACTTAATATAGTTTCTTGCCACGAATTAATTGAAGACATGCCACAAAAAAATCAAACGAATTTTCTTTCGGAAATTGGAAATTATCGGTCGAAAACGAGTACCATGATTGGTCTGATAGTCTCGTTGAATTTACTGGGAATAAATCACATGGCATTAACCTCGCTACGCATGGTACTCAGCTTCAATGCTCAGCACGGTAGAAAATTAAAAAGAGGAGTCAATCACGGCTCTACCTTTTGGCTGGCAATGGCAAACCTTCAAAATTAAAAATTGCTTAAGAAAAAGCTTTTCAATTCACCGTGCGAATTTGGCATAAAACTATAGGTCCCTTCCATTCGTATATAAATATAATTCACATAACACGAATGAATGTGAAAAGCTTGGCCTAGGCCCTCCGGGGGCAAAAAAAACCTCACATACTGAATAATCAAAAGAGTTACCCATCAAAGAGTAGATTGTTTGGCCTGATAGACTTGCTACCGAGCTCATATTGTTCAAACTTCTTGACCAGAGCACAGCATATACAGCGTTCAGAGAGCTCAATGACATTTTTTGTAAGGATTTCATTCGAAGTAAGCCGCAAGCTTCACACTCCATTATTCAATGAAGTTTTTCGCTGAAAATACAAATTATTGATTTAAAATTTCTTCGGAAAATCATGATCAAGTTGTTGGCGACCTCGTGCGATTCACCAGATAAAGATAATAGTCGCTCTGAGTTTGATTTAGGAACGTGTTTTACTATAGCTGAAAATGTCGAATTTCGTGCCAACAAAACAACATTTGCGGGAAGTTTTAATTTGCTTCTTCCATTTAAAGAAAAACGCAACTGAAGCACATCGTTTACTCACTGAAGCTTATCCTGACTGTGCTATAGACGTTAGAATGTGTCAGGTGTGGTAGGTATGCCCGTTTCAAAAGTGGTGATTTTGATGTTGAAGACAGGGAACGTTCAGGCGGCCCGAAAAAGTTCGAAGATAAAGAATTGAAGGCATTACTCGAAGAAGATTCATGTCAAACGCAACAAGAACTTACAGAATCTTTAGGAGTTGATCAATCAACCATTTCTAAACGATTAAAAGCATTGGGAATGATTCAAAAGCAAGGAAATTGGCTGCCGTACGAATTGAAGCCGAGAGACGACGAACGACGATTTTTCACATGTAAACTGCTGATTGAACGATAGAAAAGAAAGGGTCTTCTGCATCGCATTGTGACTGGCGATGAAAAGTGGATACGTTACGATAATCCAAAGCGTAAAAAATCATGGGGACCACCCGGACATGCATCAACATCAACGGCAAAGCCGAACATCCATGGATCCAAGCTCATGCTGTATATTTGGTGGGATATGAAAGGTGTCGTGTATTATGAGCTATTGAAACCGAATGAAACGATCACTGGCGACCGCTACCGACTACAATTGATGCGTTTGAGCCGAGCATTAAAGGATAAGAGGCCAGAATATGAGAATAGACACGACAAAGTTATTCTTCAGCACGACAATGCTCGGCCGCATGTTGCAAGGCAAGTAAAAACATACTTGGAAACGCTGAAATGGGAAGTGCTACCCCACCCGCCGTATTCTCCAGACATCTCTCCTTCTGATTACCACTTGTTCCGATCGATGACACATGGCCTGGCTGAACAGCACTTCCGTTCTTTCGAAGAACCCAAAAAATGGGTCGATTCGTGGATAGCCTCAAAAGATGAGAAGTTCTTTCGACGCGGAATCCGTATGCTACCAGAAAGATGAGAAAAGGTTGTGGCTAACGATGGACAATACTTTAAAAAATAAACTTATAGCCACTTTTTCTTAATAAATGTCCAAATTACGAAAAAAAATACGAGTTTATACATTCATACTCCCAATATTATTTGAAACTTCAAACCCTATATTACAACCAAAAAAATTGCTGTCGCTTACAAAATTTTGTAAAAAGAAGACAACCTGAAAGAGATCCTGACAATACTGACGTTTGAGCCTCCTGATGAAATACTAAAAGACGGTTCCTCTTGGGCAAACCGTACAAACATGAGGAGTTTATAGAGGATGAATGTCTCGCACTGACTTGGGTTTCAATAGTTTTCTTTCCCCTGAAAAAAAAAACCTAGAAGAGATCACCAGATATTGAAATTCACTAGTCGAAAAATTGCTGTAAGTTTCAGTTGCTTTCAGTTGCCATTGTGAATTGTTAGTGGAGTTGTATTCACTAGTAACTCAGACTTAATAGTCAATGATTGATGAGTAATATTGATTGACGGTAACACGCGACGTATATTGCTTTCAATACAGTTCGAAGAATTGATGAGAGAGATAGTAAGAGAGAGTAACTCTCAATCAGACAATCAGACGTGAATCGGATATGAGTTGACCGATGGCGGTCTCGATTAAGACAACCCACTGAAGTGAAATCTGTGGACGAAACGGCATTCTAAATTTAGTTTTATTTCAATCGTCCGGACCCAAAGTTTTGGCTCTTTTTCTTTCAGTCTTCACAATGAGGTCAATAATTGCTAATTGTGTCTAGCTACGATAAAAATGCCAGCTGAATACTTTAACTATTTATCTGGCTTGATTTTGAACAAAGATTATTATTTAGTTTACTCTGGTTTGGTCCTTAACAGTTTGAGTATAGCTGGTATTCTGAATTCCGCAAGAGCTTCCCAGTCATTTGTAGGAAATTCTGATTTGTGTATGATTTTTCAAGAAAATACTAATTTATTCAAATAAATGCAGTTCTACTAATATTTTTTTCTTGATGTTGTCTTGATACTCAGTTGCTATTACAGTGAATTATGCAAGCTCATTGTGACAACTTTTCAGTTCTTTTTTTTTCAGATTTAGTGTCATGATAGTGTATTTAGTAAAATAATATGAATTTATTATGAAAAGTTTTGATTTTGTACACAGAAGAAAAGGCTTATTTAAAATTAGTAAAATTAAAATAATTATAAATAAATTGTGTGGATGATAAGAAATCTACCTCTGTAAACTACTTATCTGGGCTCTGTCAATGCTTACTTTTTTAATCTAAAGTCAACACTAGCAGATCCCGAGATTTTCGAAGAGTGTTTTAATTTTTTGTTTCCTTGAGTTTTTTCTTGATTCGTGGGAAGAGGAGGTGGGGGCATTTGGACCCCAAAACCCTTGAATTCTCTAGTGAAAGTCAGTATCTGAAATTATTGAACACCATCTGTCTAGAATGAAAGCAAATCTTATACATTTTCCACGATCCTGGGCTCTTTTTCTTGTTTTCTTAGTAGTAACCCGCAAGCTTTAAGATTCAGATTTTACTACTTTAACACTTGAAAACTTGGGATGAGCGCGCTTTTTCACTCCCTGTGGACTACTTTTAAATAGAATTTCGCCTAAAAAACGCTAGGCTTCAAAGAATTTGACAGAATTGATAGACATTGGTTCAATACTTGAAGTAGATGTTAGAATTTACAATCAACACGGTTTTATAACACCAGTGTTAATCAATTTCTCAATTTCAGATGGACTAAAAAATTTAACCGGGATTATGTTTCAAGGCTTATCAAGAGATTATGGAGATTCAACATTGGGAAGAGATTATGGTTTCAAAGTTGAGGTAACAAGAAGAGTGTGAGGAACAGAAGTATTTAACAGAATTTTTTTATTATTTGTATGTTTGAAGCAATTTTTTTAAATTTAGGTTTTCAAATTTTTTACTAAATCGACTGCAAATGGGCCTGAACCTCGCGAAAACTTTGTCTGTCTCCCTTAGAACCGATTTTAAAGTCATTAGTTAATTAATGACAAGGGTTTAACCAATATTTTTTTTATGAATTGGTAACTTTGGATGCAATATCGGATGAAAATAGGACCCTGCTATAATCTCCCTTTACTCTTACTATCAATAACGAATTCCCCTGTGTACATGGTACATCACATAGCTACATTTGTATGACTTATATAAAAGCCGCCTAAGCCTACCATAAGGCAATTTCGGAAAATTTAGATTGTAAAAAATAGCGTCTGTCCTTGCATGTCGCTGTACTGCGACCGTTGCTAATTAGGCATTCAATGGCAGGATTTCAAATCTCGAGATCCCGGGATCTCAGAGCATTTTTGAAGTCCTGACATCTCGCGGCTGGGGTTACGGGATCCCAGAGTTCGTACTGACAATTTTTTTTTTTTGATGTAAAAGCGTATTGAATTTATTGGTTTCCGTGACGATGAATGAATGATTTTTGGAAAGAGGGAACTACCTTGATCAATTCCTCAAAGGATACTTACATGACAAAGGTTAGTTTAGGTTAGAGTGGCTGTCTAGAGATACACTTAGGCCTATTGTTCGTGTCCGGTTATGTCAGATTCCTACCGACTACCACCACATACTTCCTCTTCTACTGCTCTTCCCACGGGATTACCATTGAGTATTACTTCGCGGGGATGGTTCAGCAATGTGCTGTCTCTTTGTTCGAGTTCTTAATGCCATATGTCATTTTCTGTTTTTTGGAATTTTTTTTCTAATGTACCACCAGTTGTTGGTTGTTCTTCATTCGTCGTGTTCTGTGTTCGTGGCGTTTTGTAGCCTTCGTTCTGCGTTCGTGGCGTTTTGTATCTTTCGTTCTGCTTTCCGCGCGTTTTCCGCATTCCTCAGCGCAGTTATTATGATTTTCGCTGTTTTACTAGCAGCAGTCTATTTCTTTACTGAGTCGCATATCCGTGATTCCAGATTGGCTACAGTGGGGGGGCGGGGGTTCATCAAATACTCTCTCCAATTCCTCCCTGTCTCTGTTGAATCGTGAACAGCGAAAAAGGCTGTGTGTTGAGTCCTCGGGTTTGTTCGGACACTGGGTGCAGAACGGGACCTCTTCTATTTCAAACCAGTGGAGATAGGCCATAAAACATCCGTGCCCACTGAGAAATTGGGTGAGATAAAAATCCTTTTCTCCATGTCTCCGATCCATCTATGGTGTAATATGTGTAATTAGGTTAAATGTGCCACGACCTTTCCCGAATCGCTCCCATCTTCGCTACCATTCCATGACAGGGCGCTGCCTCTCTTCCTTCTTTGTTGTGCTCGTGGGTCTGTCTCCTATAGTACTGTAAAGATGCTTCATCTCAGTCGCAAGTAGATCGATGGACACTTTTCTGGCAATGACGCAGATAGCGTCGTCCGACACCGTACGGTAAGCGCTGGCTACCCTCAAGGCTCTGAGCCTATAGGTTGATCGAATACCTTTAAGATGTGTCTTCTTAGCGTCCGCCCAAATGGGCGTAGCCGATTCCGAACGGCTGTGTGGCTTGGTTATATTGCCATTACCAATCAAGATGTGTACTTGTACACTTTCTTATAATTCTCATACACTTCATACTGATAGTGAATATAAGAAGGTTATGAGAATTACCCGGGAATTGAGCCCGCAACCTTCTGGGTGAAATTTTTGTGCACTACCCACTAGACTATCGTGGTCGTCTCTTACGTAACATACGCTACATGAAAATTATTTTTATAGGAAGTTCAAGTTCGCGGTTTTGTGCTAAGGGGAACCAGTAGCAAAGTTTATGATTTTGAAGCCCTACAACTTTGACGTGTGCAGCAAAATTTTTCGTTGTACAAAGACCAACTTTCCACTCCCTCTTCGGAATCTTATCTTCGGGGAGAAAATTGGTATTGTACTGCTTAATCTACTAACAGATCCAAGGGGGGAGAGGGGAGGTTTGGAGTGAAAATCCTCCATCTCATACATTAAATCTTAATAAAAAAAAAAATAAAAAAATTTAGAGGTTAGAAAATTTGAAAGTCCCGCTCTGGATCTACTTGTAATGTTATCAATAGCTTCAATGAGCTTTAATTTATAAGAAATATCATTTTATGATATTTTGATTTATTTGTTAATCAAATATTGTTTAAACATGCTTTCATTGAAAGGTAGCTTGTTTAAACACAAGAATCTAATAAAATTCTTATATATTCAGCTGAAAAATAAAATCAATATACCGAAATCTCGAAAAATTTCGAGGTTCCGGGATCCCGAGATTACCATTTTAACATCCCGAAATTCCGGGGCTTTAAAAATATTTCGATATTGAATACCTTAATTGCAACTGATCGTATTGCTGCCTGACTGCCCTGCAGCTGTCGTCTCATACTCGTTCATTGTTATTTTTCGTAAATTAAAAGGGTATTGACAGTTAATTCTTTTTACTCTGTCAGAACATATGGGATGAGTTGGTATGTCTAGCTTCCTTGTGCGAACTGTTCACATCTTTTCTGTTATTCTCAAAACGTGTATTAGTGTTCGTCGCCTCTCTTCTTCTTGTTATATAGCAACAACACTTTGCTAGTAACGGACCAAGTATGTAGTATCTCTCATGTTTTTTGTCATCTCTCACTCTCTCTCAAAGAGAGTGTGTCGAAGTATAGTACAGGAGACTTGTGTTAGGAGTGATTCCTTTTTGTTGTTTCTTTAAATATTGCCAACATTGAAAAATATTCATTTTCAGTTTCATAATGATTTTAATTTACAATGATGAATAGAAAATATTCGAATATGGCAGCTCCATGCCATAACAGAGCCACAGAGAAATTAAACTGAAGCTCTCTTTCAGTAAATAAGAGTGTGGTGAATTTCAATTGAGTGAGAGAGAGCGAAAAAATTTCATACAAGTAAAAGTAATGAGAAAACTAATATTTACAATATTCATAAATAAATGTATATAACAAATTTCAGTTAAACTTAATTTTATTTTTAAGTGTTTTTATATTTTTCTTCAATTCAATTTCATATAAAATTTGGTGGTGGCGGTCTCTTCCTACTATCGTTTTCATATAAATTCATGTAAAATGATGATTTCCGTCAGTGATGCACTCATATTTCTTTCAACTTCATGTGGTGAGATAGCGGGCGATGGTGGTGTAGGTATATAGGCCAATACATACACACTTACATATGCATACTCGTACATACACAAATGCTACTTTTACAATATTTTTTCTTTCTTGGCTGAAATCCAATTTTATAATAATTTTCCTCATAATTCATGTTATTCAAGCGAAAGAAAAAATATTTTCGACACTTTTTCTTGTATTCCTTCTTGTTTTTTGTTTTTTTTTTTTTTGCATACAATTTTTGTGTGTAGTAGAAATTTTTGCCTCCTTGCTTTTTATATTTTCTCATTCATTTTTGCATATTATTTTCTTAAATATTTTCGGGTAAAATGTTAAAATGTAAAAATTCATAGAAAAAATAAAAATAAAATAAAAAAAAATATTTACAAAGAAGTGAATGAAAGAAAATATAATTGTGTAAAAATGTCTGCTGGCCAAAAACAACCATTGCCAAACCACATTAAAGTGTAGCAGTAGTAGAAGAAGAAAAAGTGGGTGAACGAGACAGAGAGAGAGAGAGATAGTAAGTATGTAAGAAAGATAGAGTAAGGATAGTGGCAATACAGCAGAAATGAAAGTACTTAGAGCATATAATGTTAAATGAAACTATTTTGCAAATGGCAGCCGCAGACAGACAAGACACTCACACACACACACACGCAGACACACAAAGATTGCAACCAGGATTCAGTTTGGCTTTCTTTTCCGCTGCCATTCCACCAACTCATTGTGCTGCCTTCGTCAACATTTTCTTCCCGTTTTGCAACATCAACATCAACTTTGCCATATTTTTCAGTGTCGATTTATGAATTTCTTATCGACATGGAAAATATTTTTTTTTTATTTTTTTTTATGTTGACGGAATATTTGAACCATATCTACTACTTGGAGTGGTCTTGCATTTATTTTTGAGTGTTTTTTTATTTTCTTCACATATTTTTTCTATAATTGCGCCAAATTACTACAAAAGACGCAAATTCAGCAGCGCCAAATTGATTTTAAATTGCATTTGTAAAATATTTTGTTCTCTCTTTTTTTTAATTTTCTTTTTATTTGTTTGTTTTGAAAATTGGCTTCATCATTTTTTTGTGTTGAGGTTAGCAAGATTTGAAGAAATCTTGCGAATGAAGCTGGAGTGCATCTGGCAGTGAACTGCAGTGCTATTGAATAATAAAATTAAATGAAATTTATTTTCAAAATGAATGCAGAGCAGATTCACTAAACTTAAAAATTTTAATTATTATGATGGATTTGGAAGTAAGATATTTAAAAATATAAACAAAGTTTATGTATTTAACAGTATATTCAAGTTGTGACCAAAAGCTGGACTAAAAATCAGTCAAAACCCACAGCAAAATCCCAACCAAACCACACCAAATATGTGATCAAAGTAGTCTGAAATTCCAACTAAAATTCAGACTAAAAGGAAACTAAATTAAGAACAAAGTTCAAACCAAAATTAGATTAAAAATCAGACCCAAAATCGAAGCAAAGTTAAGAGCAAAACTTAGGCTAAATGTAGACTAAAGCTTAAAGTAAATTTAGACAAAAAATCAAACCAAAAATTGCATAAAAAAATCAAATTAAAATTCAGACCAAAGCTCAGGCTAAAACTAATTCTCAGACCAAAAATTAGATCAAAATTTATTCCAAAACTTTGACAGAAGTTACACCAAATTCAAACCAAAAGAAGACCAATTTCTTTTGACTAAATTTCTTTGACTAAATTTCTTCTCAAAAACTCGAAACAAATTTAGGCCAAAATTATACCAAACTCAGATCAAATAGAGACCAAAATTCAAATCAAACTCAAGAAAAATATTGGGACGTAAACCTCGCCCGAAATCCAAATCGAATTTCAACCAAAAGGAGTCTAGAGTTCAAATAAAACGATTGACCAGTACTCAAACTAAAATCCAAACCAAATTGATACCGCAAATCAAATTTAAAGCAAATTCGGACCAAAACTCAGACTAAAATTGGAGACAAATTCTGATTATAAATCGGACCGAAATTTGGAAAAACAACCAGACCAAAATTTAGACCAAAAGTTGACCGAATTCAAACCCATTGCTAACTTAAACTTAGACTAGAAATAGGAACAAATTCTGGCCAAAAATCAGACCAAATTTTAAACCAAAACTCGAGCAAATCTTTAAACTGATTTTAAAGAAAATTTAGACCAAACTGAGATCCGATTTAATCATTCAATCAGGTAAATTTCTTGCTAAAAATCGGGCAAAAATTTAAACAAAATTCAAACTAAAATTTAGATCAAAATCTGTCCAAAATATAATCTAAATTCGAACCAAAAGTCGGGCTGAGATTCAAACCAAATTTAGAACAAAAACCGGACCGAAAAAAGACCAGAACTCAGGGCAAG
This sequence comes from Toxonevra muliebris, assembly GCA_963691655.1. NCBI lineage: Eukaryota > Metazoa > Arthropoda > Insecta > Diptera > Pallopteridae > Toxonevra > Toxonevra muliebris. The sequence continues at coordinate 17,593,807 of OY829329.1, read as the reverse complement.
CTCAAGCAAAAAAATCAAGTAAAAATTCTAGACCAAAAGTTAGCTCCTAATCTAGTTTTTGGTCTAAAATTTTTACTCCATGTTTTGAATGAGTTTGCCCTAAATTCAAGTCTAAAAAGCTAGACTAAAGTTCAGATCAAAATTCAAACCAAGCTAAGACTCAGAATCATTAAACAAAAACTAAGGCCATAGGTAATTTCAAGTTTAGACCAAAACACAAACCAAAAGCTGAACTAAAACGAAATTAAATGCCTACCAAAGCTTTAACCAAAATTAAGACCAGTTTCAAACTAAAATTTTGGCCAGAGCTCTAACTAAAAAGAGACTGAATTCGAAGAATACTTTAAACCGAAAATCAGACTGAAACTCGAACTAAAACCTAGATCAAACTGAAACCAAAATTTAAATCAAATTACATGCCAAAATTCAGACAAGAACTGAAACTAAAATTCAAGTCAAATTTAGATTAAAAATCAGACCGAAACTTAGAAAACAACAAGCGAAAACTCATCCTAAAAGTACACTGGACTCATATCCAAACTCTGCCCAAAAACCAAATAACCAAAAACCGAATAAAATCGGTCAAAAAATTAGAGCAAAATTCAAACAAAAACTCCGGCTAAAATTTTTAAAGATTTCAGACCGATATTCAAATAAAAAAGAGACTAAATTAAAACTAACTTAGACAGCAAAAATCCGACCAATCTGTGAATAAAAGTCGAATTAAAATTTGAACCAATTTCAAACTGAAATTCAGAACAAAATTTAGACCGAAATTCAGAACAAAGTTTAAATCGAAATTCAGAACAAAATCTAGACCTAAATTCCAAACAAAATCTGAACTAATTTCAGACCGAAATTCGGAACAAAATTTAAACCAATTTCAGACCTAATTTCAGAATAAAATTTAAACCAATTTCTGACCAAAATTCAGAACAAAATTTAATCCGATTTTCGACCGAAATTTAGAACAAAACTTAAAGCAATTTCAGATCAAAATTCAGAATAAAATTCACAACAATTTCAGACCTAAATTCCGAACAAAATTTAAACCAACTTCAGGCTGAAACTCAGAACAAAATTTAAACCAATTTAAGACCAAAAGATGGAACAAAATTTAAAGCAATTTCAGATCAAAATTCAGAATAAAATTTAGAAAAATTTCAGACCGAACTTCAAAACAAAATCTGAACCAATTTCAGACCGAAATTCAGAACAAAATCTAAACCAATTTCTGACCAAAATTCAGAACAAAATTTAATCCGATTTTAGACCGAAATTTAGAACAAAACTTAAAGCAATTTCAGATCAAAATTTATAAGAAAATTCAAAACAATTTCGGATCTAAATTCCGAACAAAATCTGAACTAATTTCGGACCGAAACTCAGAATAAAATTTAAACCAATTTCAGAACAAAATTTATACCAACGTCATACTGAAACTCAGAACAAAATTAAAACCAATTTAAAACCAAAAGTCGGAACAAAATTTAAAGCAATTTCAGGTCAAAATTCAGAATAAAATTTGGAACAATTTCAGACCGAAATTCAGAACAAAATCTAAACCAATTTCTGATCAAAATTCAGAACAAAATTTAATCCGATTTCAGACCGAAATTTAGAACAAAACTTAAAGCTATTTCAGATCAAAATTCAGAATAAAATTTTGAACAATTTTAGACTAAAATTCAGAACAAAATCTTAACCAATTTCAGACCGAAATTCGTAACAAAATTTTAACCAATTTCAAAAATTAGATCAAAATTCTAACCAAAGCTCAAACTAAATTTCAGATAAAAATTCTGTCCAAAAATCAGATCTCGAGTAAAACGAAACCCGATCTGAACATAAATCAAAAATATCGTCAAATATCAAAATTAATCTCTCCAAAATTAAGTTATCTTTAAATCGAATCAAGTCTTTAGAAAAATTTTCAAAGATTATATTCACAATTCTGAGGCAGGTGTGAGCTCCTACAACCGCCCACTCCTCTGAATCTGCAACTGCCAACATATTTTTTTTGGTCATTATTTAATTTTATAAATTCATCGTGGGCAGATGCTCCTAAATTAACACTTGGATCTTCGTCATAAATTCAGCAGATGTCACGCTAACTAGGATCTGGCCTATCCCTCTTTTTACTCTATCTAGAGAAAACTGTCAAGTCTTCATATGATCAGATCCATATCAGAGGCAGAGACATGCTCCGAAAATTCGCTAGCAGTCAAAATTTTGGTTTGAACGGATCTTAATTAAGCTCCTATTAGTTTGTTGAGTTTTTTATGTTTCTCTTAATATGATTTTTGGTATAAAATTTTTATTTCATTTTTTGACGTTAGTTTGTCCTGCACTCTAATTCACTTTTTGTCTGAGATTTGGTCTGAATTTTGGACCGATCATGGTTCTGAACTAGGGCTGAATGTTGGTCCGATATTTGTTCTGAATTTGGGTTGAAGATTGGTCTGATTTTTACTCAGAGATTGAATCGAATCGAATCTGTACTTACACACTTACATACTTCTATTAAAAATAATTGCTGCTACTTATTCGCAATTTATTAATTTTCTCAGAAGTTGTGATAAATGTTATTTCAAATTTTTTTTCATTCAAAACGATCTATAAATAAATTGTTTTTTTTTCTACTATTCACGATCTTCCAAGCAAAAAAAGTACTTTAGTTAGAGCAAGATAAGGTGTGAATCATACAATTACACAAACAAACATACACTCTAGCAAACTGATGCAAACTCATACCGGTGTGCAATAAAATCAGATCATTTTTCTTTGTATTTGTCATTATATTCAATTTTGTGTACTTACTTAAATATTTATTTATATTTATTGTTTACTTAAGTAATGTTTTTTATCTCACCTAAACGTACACTCTAAAAATCTAAAATTAAAAGAAAAAAAAAAAACAAAAATATTTTTTAATTAAAATTTTAAGTGAAATCAGATAAGAAAGTCGTGTGTGAAATATAATATTAACTAACTTGGAATTTGCGTATACTTATAGGGAAATGAGTCTTTAAATAAAAATATTGCTTAGTTGTATTTGAAGTGGGCGTGGTTAATGGAGAATTTCGGGGGCAAATGAGAGGATAAGTAGAAAAACTAAGAAGTGTAAGAAATTAGGGGAGGAAGGCCATCCGTTAGGCTAACAAGCATGAAGGGAGAGAGGGGGAAAGAGTTGAGGAGGAGAAGGGGGGGGTGGCGGCAAAAGTCATGTAGGAGACTAGAGCCAATAAAATGGAGTCAAAAAACGCCACTAAAGAAAGCGGGAAAGAAAAGAAGCCAAAGAGAGTTGGGAAATGTGGAAATGGAAGAATAAGGGGAAATTGATTCGATATTAATGCAATTCAGTTCCTCGTAAAAAAGGAAGAAGGCAAAAAATGAAAGGAAATGAAGCAGGGCTGCCGAGTTTTAGATCTTTAAAAACAAGGCAGACTCTTACCCTATATTATTAGCAAATCGAAAATTAACAGAGGAAACAATTTTTAAAATCAGCCAATATTTAAAGGCCCCGCATGGATCTTAAAAGTTCCGAAATATTCATCATAAGCACCGATTAAAAAAAAAATAATAATAATTTAGTCTCTCAACGATTAATATCTGGAGAATCGATGAACTAAGGTTCAACTATTTGTTAATGAAAATATTTTTTCCGAAGAATGTTTATTATTTTATTTTTTCAAAAACGATTGCAAATTTTTTTCATGTGATCTCTTCGGCAAAGTTACTCAGGTTACTTAGACGACCTCGATTGTCGAGTGGATAGTGCACTAGACTTTCATTCTTCATTCAGAAGGTTGCGGGTTCGATTCCCATCTTGGTCTGGTGATTAATTCTCATAAACTTCTTATATTCACTATCGATATGAAGTGGACGAGAATTATAAAAATGTGTACAAGTACACACCTTGGTTGGTAATGGAAAAACTACCGAGCTGATAAAAAATTGCCACACAGCCGTTCGGAATCAGCGTTAAACTGTAGGTCCTACCATCGCCACTGTGATCTAGTGGCAGAGTGCCAGACTCTTGCCTCTGGAGACCTGAGTTCGATTCTCGGCTTGGGCATGTTTCTTATCTATCTTTCTTTCTCTCTGCCTTTCTTTCTTTCTTGGGGCTTTGGTACAATAGATCTTGTAGGTCGCAGTGCCTGACTTTCGATTCGTCCTCTTTCAAATAATAATACTCAGATTGACTTACTCTACAACATTGCTTACAATTGCTAAATGGAAAGGAAAAGAATATTTATTATTTTTTCCAATACTTATAAAGAGATTATTACTCATGAAAAAATTTGTTTTTCAATGGTTAGTTTAGTGGTTAAAGAATGGGTGTGTGCTACGAAATTCCACTACCAGGCCCTATTGGGATGTCAAAGATTAGTTTCTTTAAAAGAGTTAGACCTAGGTAATTTTGAACTTCGTTTAGCCCAACTATTTTTTGAAGGAGAACATTTTTCACCAAAACCCTATGATTGATTGTGCGATCATTTACCCGATATAGTCATATATCGAATAATGGCTTCATATAACACCCAAAAGTGACACTCCACCAACCCTCTTTGTTGGTGGAGTGTCACTGTCTAAGTAACTTTTTCCTTCCTTCTGTGATTAACAACTTTCCCTTAGCTATGAAAAATGAATAAGGTAAAATGAAAAAAAATTTTATACTGGTCCCGAGTATACAAAATTATGGGTTTTGGCGGGAGTCCCAGACGTGATTGAGAAAATCTGAAAACAGGGTCGTAATCAGCGATCTCGAATTTACCTTAAAAAGTTATCCATTCGGTATTGGATTCGGTAAAGCGTCAAATTGTTGCACAGTGTAGTTAGTTAAATAAAAAATAATAAAAAAAAAAAAATGTTAAAAATTATTAAGTTTTTTGTACAAATTATAAATTATGGTCGAAACCTCTGAACTTTGAATCTTTTGCTAAACCAATAAACATTATTAGATTTCAAATATTTTTATATTTATTTTTGCGTTATTTTTATACTTGCAAGGAGCAATAAAAAAGCTTTGAAATTTGAAAAAATTTTAAGCCGAAAAATTTTGAAAAATCATAATTTATTCTCGAAATTTCGGTACTTTCAAACCCCTGAAGATATTATCTGATTTCGAAAATTTGTTTCCACTTTTGTTCATTTAGATATGTAGAAACTTAACTATGCTGATACTTTTTAGTTTGACGCCATTTTTAGCAATTTTTCATGTCCCAAAAATGACTCAATTTTTTTACATACTGTATATTCCACAGCCGTTTTTGATATAGAAATTATGAGTTGCATACTTTTTGGCTTAAAGTAACATATATATATTAAAACACACACATGAAACCTTATACGAAAACGACGGACATTTGATTTTAATTTCTATTAATTAACTCCACAATAAATTTTGCACCAGCCTCTAGTAAAGATGTTATCAAGTCAATATTAATATAGCTTGTAGCATACTGTATGCATTATAAAAAACAATTTTTTTTTTTTGTTACCAACATTAATTAATAATTCCTGTTATCATGGCTAATATATATTTTGCTATTTTTTGCGGTGTTAAAATTTAATTTGTTTTGTGTAGCAGAGTAAATATAATAATACAATAATTATAATTAGCAAAAATAATAACATTTTGTTTGAAAAAAAAACAAGAGTAAAATTCTCATAATTATTTTTTACACAAAAAGTCATGGCCTGCAAAAAGGTAATATGAACTTTTTCTCACAACAAAATTTTTAATGTACGCTTTTTTTTATTTTCTTGTATAAAATTTCATTGTTTTGTCAACAATATTTTTTTTAGATAAAATATTTGTCGAAGAAAACAAAAAAAAAAAAAAAAAAACAAAAAAAAAAAAATAAAGCAATGAAAATAAAAACAATAAAGAAAAATAAATAAATACCTACATACCAATAAATACCAAGTGAGAGTAGAGAGACAACATACACATATAAACACACATGAGTGTAGTGTGCGTGAGCGACAGTGCTACAAACAACAACACAAGCAATACCTGTAAAAATGAGAGGCTTGAAAGTGAGCAATAAAATTTAAAAAAAATTGGTAGGTAAAATTGTTGCTAACTGTAGAATGATAGGTAGATTCAATTGTTTGAATGGCGTTGGCTAGTGGTTGGTAGCAAAATATGCATAAATCAGTTCTGGTAGCTACGTTGAAGCGTTAAAGCGGTTAAAATAAAGTGAACAAGTGAACAGCTGAGAATAAACGATAAGTGGTAGAAAAATCTGAAAAAAGTACGTAGAAGAAGAAGACGCAGCAGAAATACAAAAAAAAAAAAACCACCAACATCAGATTAATAAATTTAAATATTAAAACGCATAAACAGTAAAGAGAGTAATCCAATGATTTAGAGAACGTGAGTCAGTGGCGTAGGTAAAGGAGGGGTAAGGGGTGGAGGTAAGGGGGACAAGTCCCCCCAAAAAAATTCAATTAACTAAATTCAGGTCATCGTTTCGGGTATCAAGTATCAAATGAAAAACTTGCAAATTAATAAAAAAAAGTTCAAAGTGTTTGGTCTGGTCAAACCAAAATTTTTTTTTTTTTATACTAACTTGAAGTTTTTGATATTCAGGGGTTGTTTGCAATTTTTTTCAAATTTTATTATTTTTTTCAAAAACGGTTGCAAATTGTTTTCATGTGATTTCTTTGGAAAAGTTACTCAAATTAACTTACTCTACAACATTGCTTAACATACTATACACTTGCTTGGTCTTCGAAGCAAAAAATGTTGAAAAATAAACGGAAAAATCAAAGTTTATTCGGTATTTCGTCGCCTGAGAATTGATTTGGCGTATGTGTATAAGTATTCTTATGCCTATACGCCAAATTAATACTCAGGCGACGATTTGTCAATGGGAACTTCAAGAGCTCATAAAAAAAAAAAAAAAAATTGAAAACTAATCAGACCAAACTCTTTGATGTTTATGATTACTATATATCGCTACTTCTATTTCTGAACCTCGTATCTCCAAAAGTCCCATTTCACAGAAAATGGAAAAACTAATGGTTTGAAAATCAACTTTCGTGTTCATGTGGAGATACGAGGTTGAAAAAACTGGTTTCAAAAAATTGTTTTTTTTCATACGAACTCGCTGAGAAATTATTTCTATCTGGATTCTTAGGTGATTTTATACAATGTAAGTAAAAAGAAGCGCAATTTCGGCCAAAGGGAGATACATGGTTGAAGAATAGAGGTCGCGATATTTATGTCTATTTTTTTCATTTGATGCTGGAATCACTCACACCTAAAAACTTATCGCACAGTGTAATTTTTAACACTGATTGAAAAACCATATTTGAATCCATAATATACAATGCAGTGAGAAGTCATCGATTGGTTGTTCCTTTAGTAAAATATTTTTTTGAAAAAGCAACATTTTTTTTTAGGTCATGTGAATGCCAGATTTTATGATTAAATCATGTTTGCTTTGAAGTCACTGGCATGCACTTGAAGTCAATTGTAACTTGAATTCTCTATTATTCACTTGGAGTCCCATGAAAGCGCAAATTATAAGGGAGAGGGCCCCTAAATGGACACTGAGTATAAAATTTTTGCATAAAGTACCTCCTGCTTAATGTCATTGTTGTCATTAGCTTGGACGCAGTTTTTTATGTATGTATACTCGAAGAATAAAAACCTGCTTGTTTTTCTGCTGCACACACTTCGTAATTTTTTTTTAAGTTTTCCAACATTTTTTAGTTGAGTCAGTTAAGTTATCTAAATTTGTAATTTTGAACTGGTAAATATCCTATTTATTTATCATTCTAATAATATTCTAAAATGATTTGATTGATATTGTGTTTGTGTAAAAACATTTACTGAAGCTCAAAAAATCACGTCGAGTTCCCAAAGACGCGCATTTCGATGGCCCTAAGATGGATATGCATATTTTTTCATTGATGTTGAAAATTAAATATAGCAACGAGTGTAAGAGAAAAGTGCTCTTAAAGTGTGCAAAAACCAGCGGTCGCTGGTTCACATGACCGAACTGTGACTTAGATAATTTTGCCTAAAATTTGCACGCCATTTCTGTGAATAAATATAATAAAAAAATAGAAAATTGGCTTCAAAATCTTTACATGATATATATTATATTTTTGATTTTTCACATTTTTCAGTTAATTTAAAAGTGGTGTCGATCTTGTGGCCATTTTTTGAAAATCCAAATTTTGAACATTTTTGAAATATACTGAAAAATATGTTTGAATGTAAAATAAAAATTTATCTCTGTGCCCAAAAGATACCCAATCTATTGCACTTTCACAGGCTATATAAATAACACTTTATGATATCTTAAAATTCGGTTTCTAGAGAATTACCTCAATACTATGCCCATCTAGGGCCCTCTCCTCTAATTGTACGCAAGGCTTAAAAAGGTTTTACAATGGCAATTCTAGTTTTTTTTTTTTTCAATTTGCTAATTCAACTTTCTAACTATATGCAGCTAGAAACACGATTATAGATCGAATACATTTTTTAATTAAGTATGTTAAAACTAACATCAAATTACAACTGATTCCAGCAGATTTTCTGTGGCTCCATAGAAAGAACTTTGTCTACTTATCAATATTTTTCCTAGTAATTACGATTGAAATAACTCAAAAAACTGAAAACTCTCTAATATACATACATACAATGTTGCATTTATATAAATATCTTAATAAGTAATATATAAAAAAAAAATATATATATATATATTATTTCCCTCCTAAAGAAAATTCCTACCTACGCCACTGATGTGTGTAAATGATTTAGAGAGCATAAGTCAATGATTTAGAGAGAGCACAAGCCAACGGTTGAGAGCGCATACGTCAACAGTTTTAAAGCGCGCGAGAGAGCACGAGAGAGTTCATTAGAGTGCTTTGAAGCTTATGTGAGAGTATAAGAGCGAAAAGTTTTATACTTACATACAACTAAGATTTAACACTTTGGTTATGATTGGAAGCAAAAAAAGCAAAACGTCGCTTCATACATACATACATACATACAAACAAACATATACACGAAGGTAGCTACGCTAGGTAGATAGGGTTACCGCTGCTATTACCTTAGCTTATGCTGGATTGGGTGTGCCTTAAACGTTTCAGTTGCGCTTCGACACTAGTGGCTTAAACAAATGAAAAAGTTGCAAAAAAAAAAAAAACACGGGAGGAAAAGAAAAACGTAGTTAAATAAAAACTAAACAAAACAAAAAAAAACGCTTTAAAATTGAGAAAGCACAAAGTTTAATAGCTGAAGAAAATAATAAAATTAATTAAGTGCCTGGTTTAAAATAATAAAAACTCAAGCGATCAATACTTCTTGCTTGAATTGGTAGCTGGATTACGGGCTTTTTAGCTTATGTAATCAATATGCGAAAGTGTGCAAAAAAGAGAAAAAGAAAATAATAAAACATAAATTGATAATTATAAGGAAAGTATCTTTAAGATATACGCAGCTACTTAAATCTCAAATGTACAAAAGCAAAAAAACAAAACTCATCACAATTTAAACAGAAAAAAACTTAAAAATTCAATACACGTTTCCAGGTAATAAGAGCAGGCAAAAAAAAAAACCCAGACAAAAAAAAAAAAAAAACACTACAACACAACCTCACAAAAAAAGCACCACATTTGCGCTTCTTCACTGCTTTCCCTCTCTCTTTCTCCTTCTTCTTCTATATCTTCATCTTCTGCCCATCTTTCTACAATCATGGCAGATGAAACTGATCATCACGAGGTTATAAATCCAATAATAAAAAATATAAATGCCGCTAGCAGTGGCGTCATTACTACTGCAACACATCCGCTGCAAGATGTTGAGCTAAATATGGACATGGAAAATGCCAATGAAATTCCAACAATTGCAACAACAACAACAACAAAAAGAGAACCAAAATCATCAAATACCAAAAAAATTGGGTTAAATTTGATGACGAAGTCAATGAAAATGTACACAACAACAACAATGAAAATAATAGCGGCGTTGACGTTAGCAGACCTATCGACGATGACGACGACATCGAAGGTAGTGGCAGCGGTGAAAATAACGCCACACGAGCAAGTATAGCAGCAACAGCTGCTGTTATAGATGAAACTACATCGACTACAGCAGCTACATTGGCAAACAAGTTATCATTAATACCACCACCACCACAAACAGCTAAAAAGCAACACAATACAATAATAATTACCGATCCAACAACAATAACAACAGCACCAGCCTCAGCAGCAGCAGCAGCAGCAACAACAGCCGGAGCTATAACATCTGTGTATTCTACAATTTTAGCGCGTCCACGAACTCCAATTGAGAGTGCGCAACAACAACAACAGGCGGTTGTTGCACCTGTGCAGGTGAGCATAAAATAAAAGATACAGTAAAAAAAGTTAAAGAGTGTGTGTGTGTATGTGTATGTGAGAAGAGATACACACTGTGAGATCAAAGTTTGTGTGTTTGGTTTCGTGTGTTTGGCTTCGTGTGAAGTGAGAGAGTGCGAGAGCGCAAAAATGCAAATAAGTAATAAGCTTCAGAAACAGTGTTGCCACTTTTTGTTTAATTATTCAAGATCTGTAAAATTTCAACCGGCTTTGTATCTTTTTTGTATAAATTTTTATTTGGCGGATTTCCGTATAATTTAACTCAAATCACTTTCGCATTATTATGTTTGGAATAAAAAGAATTTTTCGAGTTTTACGCCAGAACACATTCTTGTTGCCATCAAATTTTAAATTATTTTTAAAACGAAGTTATAAGTGAATCAAGTAAATAGTGTTATTTCTATTTATCACATTGAATTTTGAGAGTATTTTCCAACAAGTGAATCACTTTCGAATATTTCATCTTTTAAAAGTTTATGAAAAATGTACTTTATTCGCTAAAAATCTATGAATATTAGTTAAGTTTGAGTTGAAATGAGCTATTTCAATATCTTTTAAACTATAAACGCAAGTCAGTAGGAACTTTTGAACTAACAGTGAATCGATTGTGTGATATTTGCAGGAATGACAAGGTACAATGAATAAATGAGTTGAAACTTAGAGAATATTTTAATAGAGAGGCTAACCCGTATATTAACCTAAAAGGAGATGTATAAATGGCGATAATATGCCAAATTTTTAGTAGCCTGAATGGCTAAAACTAACAAGGAGCTTTAATTTTTACTAAAGAGTTAATTAAAAGAAATGGGAATGAACTATTTGATCCAGATAACAATACATATGTGCATTAGGCCGGGGCGATGTCGCAACCGATACCGCGTTGTCAAAATTATGATTACTCTTGTCATTACGAACAAAACGTTCACCTACGACATAGATCTAATATTAAAATTTTCGGTTTATATAAAATTTTCAAGGCAATTGCAATTTTTCTAATTATTTCTTCTGTGAAAATTAGTATTCTGGAGTTTTTTTGTACGAGGAGTTCATTTTTGATATTTATTTTAAACTCAGGCATCCGATAGAGGGCGCTATCCAATATTATTTTTTTTTTTTTACAGTTGTCAGTGCAATTTTATTCAAAAAAACATTATTTTCTTATGTACTTCATATATTTATTTAAATTTTTTATCATAATGGCAATTTATTAATTTTTTCCGATACTTACGAAAATAACGATGTAACATATTTAAATTTTTTATTTTTTTATGGGGGTGTCCTGAATTGGAAGGTCCAAAATTTTCGTTTTTTAATTGCATAAATCGAAAGATATACTATTCAAGAATATATTAAAGAAGTCATAGAGGCCAATTCTAAAGATTTTCAAAAATACGAAGCATCACGAAGTTAGATTTGCTCAGATTCTTGGCACAACTTTTGAAGTGAGGTTTATTTTGAGCAATTTCCCAAATTGGCAGGTTTGATAGCTAAAAAACTAAACAACCTATTGAATCGAATCAAAGTTTTTTTCTTCAATATTAAATTTTCTTCTAAGTGAACCAAAAAAGTTGGTCAAAAAGTCTATTTAAATAATTTTTATTGCACCTTAAAGGGTTTTTTCTTTTTCAAAAACAAATTTTTTTTTTTACCCCGAGAAAAATTATGTTTTCACGATTTTTTCATTTTTTTTTTTTTTGGTTCATCCAGAAGAAAAATATATAACAATTCAAAATTTTTTTGGATTTTTTGTTCCAGTTAAGAATTACGATCAGATTTTTTACAGCAGCAAGAAAATGGCTGATAAATCTGCTGTAATTTATTATTTTACTGCCACAAATTTTTTTATATACTTTAAACATATGCAAAAATATACCTTAAAGTTCAATGGGTTCATTTGTTTTTTTTCCTTCTAAAAAAGGTCACGAAAAACACTTCTTATTAAGCTTCTAATTCAGGACACTCCCTTAAAAATTTTAATTTTACGGTTCTTTATAATTTTGTGTAATCTCAAATAAAATTTAAAAAATTTTCGTATATTTTTTTATTGGACGAGTGGCAACACTGTTCATAAGACAAAAAGCAGAGCACAAAAGTTCATTGATCAGTGACAGAAAGAAATAACAAGAGATAAAAAAAAAGTTAATTTTTATTGTTAGAGAGAGAGAGAGAGAGAGAGAAAGGATGAGAGAGTTAACGTCTGTGGTTTTTCAAAGTTAAGGCCTAATTATGGAAACTAAATGTGATATGACAGAGCATAAAAAAAACTTAATTCTTATTATATTAAACATAGTACATTAAGCAAAACAAAAATCGTGGAGGAACATTTGCTATTGGATTTAAGCTTTCTTTTAACCTTTGCAGAATGTATTGGAAATGGGAAAATTATTCTAAAATAGTAAATAAATAAATTATATTTAATTGTTTACTTTTCGTCTTAATAAACGGAATTAAATTGTTTATAAAATCTGCTGATTTTATAGCAAAGAAATCAAAATTCAATAGAAATTCATTTGTTACATTATGTTTATAATCAGATATAACAGGCGCGTATGCAGGGGGAAGGAGGGGAAGGGGTTTGGGGGTTCAAACCCGGGCTTTTCGGTCTTACTAAGACCATCTGGCAGGATGTTCTAAAACATAATGATTTTCAGAGATACACAGTAAGAATTGAACTAGACGATAAATTCCGTTATTGGTAAAGTTTGTTAGTAAGAAGCAATCATTGGTATTCCGATTAACCAAGATTAACTTAATTAAGCCAAAAAAAGTGATTTTAGTGTTTAGTAAATACCAATTTTTCAGATTTTTAGAAAATCACTGACGTTTTGTTGTTTCCCTTTGTTTAAAAAATTCGTTGAGAAGTGCACAAACTTTGGTTGAATATGTGTATAAAACAATGAATGAAGTTACAACTCCAATGGGGGACTACCAAAAACGAAATTTAAAAAAAAAATATGTATTTCGGAAATCCCCCCTTCCCCCCTTGCAACTTGTTTTTGCTTACGCGCCTGAGATACACACAAAGTTCATTAAACAGATTTCTATATGACAGTTGTCTGTGCTGTACGTTAACCTGCGTTAAGTTTCTATTGTCAAGCCTTTAGAGTTATCTTGTGTCGATCATATGAACTGAAATTAGATAGTTAGATAGGCACTGTATATCTGTATGTATGTATACACATATACTTGTATCTATATATGTGTATGCAACCCATTCATCTACATGTACATTTCTATTAACTATTTTTATTTGTAATCATTTATATTTATCTTATTATTATTCTTAATACTTGCAGCTGTTCTCAAACTTAAACACCGCTGCATTTTTTTGTTAAAATGTAGTTCATAAATATTCCAAACACGTTGATAGTTCTGAATTTTTGTTGTAAGGTTTAGAGGTTTTTCGTTTATTATTTTGTGTTTTAAATTTAGTTGAACGTGTTTTTTTTTCGTTCCTTATCGTTATGTCAATACATTTATGCAGCATACAGTAGCAGTATTGCGTCAATTTAGCAGTTATTTACTGCATTGCTCACCTCACACTTCCTCCTCCATCTCCTCGAATTGTTTAACTCATTCGTCAACCACAAATTTCTGGCTAATAACTGAATATACAAAATATTTTGGCAATGAAAAGTAACAGCTTTTGTTTTCTTAATTAACATTTCATTGTAAAAATTTTATTTATAGCATCTCAACCATTCTCAGTTTTATAATAATCATTAAATTTCAATTTAATATACAATTTATATGCAGTTTACATGGCGAAAATTTTTGTTTCATTGATTAATTTCAAAAAGAATTAATTTATATATACATAAATAAAAATAAAGTGAGTAATGGAAAAATTAAATTTTTCCATTACGCAGCATTCGAAGATATTCAGAAGAATGTCCTTAAAGGACCGACCGTGTGGCGACTCTCTTTTCGTTTGAAGATTTTACACTCTCAATTTAAAAATCCATGATCTTGCGTGATAAAGGGTAAATAAAAATTCTGTTAAATAAAAGAGTAAAGGCGGATCGCTTTCTTAGGGTCTGCCCCGCTTTCTGCCGGATCAGAGTAAGCATATTTTGCACTGGAGTGTTGAGAGACGAACACCTGAGCTCTTTAACACCGCAGGATCTGCTAAGATTTATTAATAAATCTGGTAGATTTAAAGAAAAGCAAAAAGGAACATAGGATATAGTACAATGGACGTAAAACTTGTCTGAGTGCTGTATTCTTGAATACTTCTTTTGCTGTTCCCACAAAAAAAAACAAAAAAAAAAACTGTCGCTGGGTAATGGAGAATCTGGAGCACTACTGCCAAGCCCACTTTAAGAAACTTTGACCTAGTAAAAAGCTTATAACTAGAGACTATAGAACAGTCGTGCTCATTTTATACTTTGATACATATGTAGCGTTATAGACACAATCAAGAATTCAATGACTGAAATAGCTCAAATGCAGATAGCGTTTGATATGGAAATACGGACAAATCGAAGCAGCTTCGAACTGATATTACAATTGAAAACTTTCATAAATCTTCAAGTAACAGTTAAAGTCTTGTTTATCGGTTATAAAATCACACTATTTATAGTTTATTGCAAACATTTTTTAACTGTTGTGATGTGATGATGTGTCAACCAAAGAGTGAATTTAATCTAATGACTTGCAAAAAACCATTGAAAAAAAAAAAAAAAGAAAAAAGCAAACAAACTAAAAGATGAACATAAATCAATATTATTGATTTCACATACAAAAACAAAAATAATTTACATAATAATATAGCTATACATATTTAAAATTGAAAAATTACCACGTGCTTGAACTGTCATTATGGACTAAGGTAGTGAGTGAACTCAAGAAATCGCACACACATGAAACGAAAGATTCGATAAAACTTAAACATAAAAGAAAATACTAAAATAAAAAAAAAGAAATAATTTTTAAACGATATTTGGTTTTTCAAAGAAATGAAATAACACGCAAAACAGTTATTAGCTAATGTTTTAATATGCTATATATATATTTTTTTTAAATTTCTTTTAGCGTTCTACAATTTCATCGACATCGTTGTCGGATGTAGCTCCCGCTGTTCTAAATACAGAAAGTACGCACGTAAATTTAAATGCATCCGGTAGAACGCAACAGCAACAACAACACCAACATCAACACCAACACCAAAAATTAAAACCGTCCAATGTCTCAGCCACAACAGCAAGTAGCAGTCACAGTCACAACAACAATCACACACAATTACCACCACCACCAACATCACATCATAGCAGCAATAACGGAACATCTTCAGCAGCTGCAGGAGCAGTAGCATCAAGCAGTGCCATTCGTAAAACTTCCAATGTTTCGATACCAATGGAATCGGGAACGCCACCAATGCGGACCATTGAATTATCAACGGGTAGAATACGCGAGGGATTCGGTAAGTTGAAATGGATAGAGGGGGAGATATTGAGTTCCTGCTGCCGTTTATTTTTGAGCGGAGATCAGAACTCTGATATTTAAGTTTGAGGTTTAAACGATTAACCCCTTAGCTGTGACTGACCTTTATAGAGCCGGGGGACGGGGAGAGGAGGCAAAAAAAAACATTTAGTGGCGCTTGTGCGTTGTTATCGCTAGAGCAGTATCTAAAAAAAAATAACTTATCAATAGGTATTTTAAGTTTTTTTGGGTTCACTGAATCCGGGTCTGCAGTCGAAATCAGAAAATGCAAAATGGCGGCTTCAAAATGGCGACCAACATTTTTTTTTTAAGTAACCGAATCTGATTGAAAATGCTTACTCAGAGGTTTTTGGGTTTACTGAATCCGAATGTTTGGTCAAAATTTAAAAATTCAAAACTGGGGTTTCAAAATGGCGATCAATAAATTTTAAGTAAACGATTCTCGTGGGTTTTGGGATCATAAACAAATCTAATGGATGATACCTCCTCTCCCCGTCCCCCGATCGGTTTTGTAGAAGTTCTACCATTCCATGTTTAACTATTATTGAAAAGTACCAAATGTTCATCCCTAGTCAAAAATCACTGATTTTTCACAGTGATTTGAAAATAGCAATTTTCATTAGCAATAGTGATTGAAAGTTGCAGTTTTTTCGAACTTCAGATATGAATCCATTTAGATATTTTACCTAAATATCATGAAATCACTGTTATTTTTCACTGTGATTTCAAAGTAACAATCTTAGTTTGAAGCAGTGATGAGAATTTAATCATATAAGTCGGCGTTACGTATGAAAAATAGAAATCTCTAGTCAAAAATCAGTGATTTGTCACAGTGATTTGAAAACAAAGGTTTACATTAGCCAAAAATCACTGATATTTTTTACTGATATTTCAAAATAAGAATCTCGGTGATGCAGCAGTGATGAAAATTTAACAGTATAAGTTGGAGTTAGATATGAAAAATATAAATCTCCAGTCAAAAATCACTGATTTTTCACATTGATTTGAAAATAACGATTTCCATTAGTAATAGTGATTGAAAGCTGCAGTTTTTTTCTAACTCCGGATATTAACCAATTTTGGAAATCACTGTTATTTTTCACTATGATTTCAAAGTAACAGTCTAGATTCGAAGCAGTGGCAAGAATTCAACCGCGTAACTTGGCGTTAGGTATGAAAATAGAAATCTGTAGTCAAAAATCACTGATTTTTCACAATGATTTGAAAATAACGGCTTTTATTAGCAATAGTAATTGAAAGTAGCAATATTTTGTGAGCTTTAAATATGAACAAACTGTTGAATTTTCCTAAATACCCAAAAATCACTGTTATTTTTCACTATGCTTTCAAAGTAACAGTCTCGGTTTGAAGCAGTGATGAAAATTTAACCATGTAAGTTGGCGTTACGTATGAAAAATATAAATCTCTAGTCAAAAATCACTGATTTTTCACAGTGATTTGAAAATAACAATTTTCATTAGCAATAGTGATTGAAGTTGCAGTTTTTTTCTAACTCCGGATATGACCCAATTTTGGAATTCTCCTAAACACTCAAAAATCACTGTTATTTTTCACTGTGATTTCAATGTAGCAGTCTCAGTTTGAAGCAATAATAAAAATTTAACCGTGTAAGTCGGCGTTAAGTATGAAAAATATAAATCTTTAGCCAAAAATCACCAATTTTTCATGATGATTTGAAAATAACAGCCTCCGTTAGATAAAAATCACTGATTCTTTTTTCACTATTATTTAAAAATAACAGTCTCGGCTTGAAGCAGTGATGAAAATTTAACCGCCTAAGTCGGCTTTAGATATGAAAAATAGAAACCTCTAGTCAAAAATCACTGATTTTTCACAGTGATTTGAAAAAATGCAGTTTTTTTTGTTAACTTCGGATATGAACCAATTTTGAAATTCTCCTAAACACTCAAAAATCGCTGTTATTTAAAAGTAACAGTCCCGTTTGGAAGCAGAATTTAACCGTATAAGTTGGCGTTAGGTATGAAACATATTCATCCTTAGGCAAAAATCATTGGTTTCTCACAGTGATTTGAAAATAACAGTTTTCGTTTGTAATAGTGATTAAAAGTAGCAGTTTTTTCAAACTCTAGATATGAGCCAATTTTTTTTAAATACCAAAAAATTTACCTAAGTACCTCAAAATCGCTGTTATTTTCACTGTTATTTCCAAGTAACAGTTTAAGTTTGTAACAGTGATTGAAAATTAATAGGTTTACTCGTTACTAGATATGAAAAGGGTTCCCCTGTTTCACAGATAGGTCAAACTCACAGATTTTTCACAGTGATTTGAAAATAACAGTTTTAATTTTGAAACAGTGACTGAAAAGTAACTGTTCTTTTTTCACTAAATTTTTAATGATTTCGTCTCCTACACAAGAAATTTCCAACCTCACTTTTTAATAGAGAAATCGTACGAATTTTGGCAATAATTTCAAAGTAATAGTCTCAGTTTTTAGAAGTCTGCCTAAATCGCTCTTGTTTCTTACTGTCTTAATTCAAATTTGGGATTGAAAAGTGTTCAATATTTATTTTTTTTTTATTTTTTTTATTTATTTTTCCACTGCAGTTATCGTCTACTTCATAAATAATGCTGTGATTTCTTATCGTGATCTGATAGCAACTACTTCTATTTAAAATAATGACTGAAAAAGTAGCAGTTTTACGCATCACTAGATTTGCCTAAAATTATTAAGTTCCACAAATATCCTGAAATCACGGTGATTTTAAAGTAACAAACTTGTTTTAAATTCATATCTCGTCACTTGTTACAAATCTAATTTTATTTATTTCAATAACAGCTAAAAATTACTGACTTTTCACAGCGATTTTATAGTAACAGCTTTAGTTTGCTACTGTCATAGAAAAATAACAGTTATTCTTCTCACTAACTGTCGACAGAGTTCATGTTTTCAAAACTAAAGCAAAATCATAATGATTTGAAATAAAAACTTCCCGGTTTAATAGTGAAATTGTCGGAAATAGCTGTGATTTTTTCAGAGTAATATAAAAATAAATATTTAAGGATTTATTAGTGAAATTATCTGAAATAGAATTGATTTTTCAAGGTGATTTGAAAGTTAAAATTTCAGTTCTTATAAGTCAGCCTAATCAGCTCTGAATTTTCACGGTGATTTGAATGTGACAGCCGCATTCTACCCCAGTGATTGCTAAAAATGACTGGTGGTCTTCTCATTAAGAACTGGCGGTAGGCAAGCGACATTTTAAGTTCGCAAGAGTCATCGAAAAATTACAGTTTCTCCCATTATAAATTTGCTATTACGTTTTGTATATATTTTTTAGCTAACGGTGATGTCATTGTTACCCTACTACCTGCCAATACAAAATGGCCATGGATAACTCCAGCGATTTTCCGTCCCGAATTGGTACCAGAAGAGCTAATGGCACAAGGTTTAACCGTGAGTATACATATCAAAATTTAATAACTAGAAAAAACTTCAACTTCAAAAATATTCAACTGATTTTCATTTTTCTCTAGCTCACCGTTGAAGAATATGTCAATGCAATGGAAACCCTGGTCAACGATTATCGCTTTACCGTCTATAACATTTGCTATAAACGCATTTTAGTCTGTTGGATACTATTCGCATTTGCCGTCCTCTTAACTCTCCTCTTTTCGGGTCTTCAAGGTGTCGCTTTATTTTCGTTAGGCGTTGCATGGCTCTTTCTAAACGCCGCTGCCATTTTCCTTTGCATGTGGGTGAAACTACGATTATCACGTGGCCTCGAAAAATGTTTAGCACGCGTTAATCGTCAACTATTAAAACATAAAATACTATTGATTTTGGATGATCGTGGTCGAATTTCATGTCATAAAGTGAATCTATGTTTCTTGTACTTTGATGCAACGCAATGTATTAGTTTCCTGAATGAATTTCTCGAACACACCGAACAGAATGGCGGTGAAGCGATTAAAGCAGGCTGGGAATCAAAATTGGATATTGATGTTAATGATATTGTCATTCAGGGCAACAATCCGGTGCGTCTGTCAAGGAAACAGGTGTGTACATGTTATTAATTCAATAAATTATATAATAGAAACTAAGTGTGAATGGGGAAAATGGGAAGAGCTCTGATTATATAAATTATCTATACACTTTTATATTGAATTATTGCTTGAAATAATACACGAGTTTAATACTAATCAAATTTAAAATGATGCTGTGAACCGTAACTGAAAAGTAACAGATTTAAAAAAACCGTTGCGATTATCATTGCTAGAGGCCGCTTCAGTTGCATTCCCTCCAGTAGAAAAACGACCTTAGCCTGTTGAAGGAAGAACTTCGAATATTAAAGTCTTATAATTGAGTCTGATCACCTCAAACGTCTTTCGGACATTGCAAGGCCCGTTTATGTTAATGTAAGAAAATTTGTTGTGACTTTTTTGCTCAGCTTTTCAGTTTAAAAGTTCTCTTTCTTATCACATGCCTAGGATAGTTTTTGGAAGTTAAGATTAGACCTCACCTTCGAGTTTACCATCGTTTTTCGACCCATTCATATACATAAATTAGTTGGCATGTATAATTTCTAATCTATTCAAGAAATTATACAATGAAGAAAGAGATACCACTGAGGTTCTTGTTAACCCTTTCAGGACCTTTGGTCATTGGAAACTTAAAATAGTTTTTGCAGTTTTTACAAAAACTATTGCACCGATTTTAAAAAATTTTTATTATTTAAGTACAATAAAATTTAATAAAAATTACACAGTCCAACAAATTAAGACTTTTTGGCTGCAACAGAATAACCACCCTATAATTTTGAAAGAGAATGTTGTATAGACCATTTTTGTAAAACAAACTTATAGTCCAGCAGGTCACAGTTTTTTTTTTACAGTGGGTCAAAGTTTTCTTATTTCGGTCGAAGGAAGCTGAATATTAAGTGCAAAAAGTGTTATAAATTGATGTCTGAGGAAAATCTTATTCACAAAGTATGTATGGTAGAATTATACAAGGGTCATTTTTGTAGAACATTTTAACCCTTTAGTTCCTATTTTTATGGTACAATTTGTCGCCTTTTTTGATGAAAACCTGAAAAGTCCTTTCAAAAGAGACATTTAAGGACTAAAATATTCCACAAAAATATTTGCCAGAAAATTTTACTAGGGGTCATCAAAGACATAAAAGTCATACATATAACGGCACTTCTGAGGCCCTATATGGCACCCTTCATTTATATTTGGGTGACTTTCCCTATCTGTTCGGTTTTCTGCGGATCCAGATTGGATCCTTTGGAAACCACTCAGTCTTGACGAGAAAACTGTGTAGATATGAAATCTGTGTATTCGCTATGTCTGTTAGTCCGTCTGTGATCGAAGCTCGACCGATTTCACAGTGTCCTCGTCTCCACAGCCACTGCATATATCGTTGGTCCATAGCCGCCATTTGCATAACATTACAAAAAAAAAATTCGCAATACAATCATAAGCCTTCGAGACCAGTTCCTCAGCGATCATTTCCTGGGTCAATCATGGATCTTCGCCAATTTTGGACTTCACCAGAGCCACACTTAACATCAACAATCGAAGATTTTGGGCGACCCTCACGAAATTCGTCATCCGCAGAAAAATGCCCAGTCTGGAATCTCCTAAACTGCTTCGAGATGGTCACAAGCGAAGTGCATTTTCTCCATATTCTTTTTGGCACATATTAAATATTTCCACAGGCCGAAATCCGTAAAGGATAGCGAATCGAATTTCTTGCTGTGATTTCTACCGACTCTTTCTCAATAGCTTTGCGTTTTCTTGTCTCCATGTTGACTGTGAAAATGTGAAAATTGAAATGAAATATCGCAATCATCGGACATTTTTTGATTTGTCCAAAATTTTTGTTGGCCCCTCGTAAAAAATTTGAAGTTACCAACTAATTGACGGCACCAGAGTAACCTAAAGCAAAGAAAAATTATTTTCAGTTTACCTTATTTTCAATCTCTGCAATTTTTGCTCAAATCTGCGAAATTTTGAAAATTATTTACTCAAACATCATTTCGCATATTTTAAAATTTTACTTTACTTTCTTTGTATACCTAAATTTTGTTATGGGACATTGATGACCCTTATGTTCTCAATGAGAACTTTTTAGGAACTTCTTTACAATCAGAAAGGAATCCTGTTTCTCAGTTAAGTCATCTTAGTTTTGCTTTAACACTTATGGTTTCTTTACGGTCAAGAAACGGTTAAGTGAAGGCTTTATTAAAAGATTTGTGTGTATCCTTAAGGCATATGTCTAATAAAAACGTTCTAAAACAAAATTCTTAAAAAAAAACTCCATTGAGGGTCATAGGGTTTCCGGTGATCCATGAAGTTTCAGGCCCTTAGAGGCCAAAATTCATGTTTTAATGAAAAATTTTAACAAGAAAGGGGGGTCAGGGAATACGAACTCATAATCAGTTTTACACTATCTCCTTTGGTTTCTTTATGGTCTCAAAAGGGTTAAGTGATCATTGACTTTGCACCTAGATAATATTCATATTTACTAGACTCATTATAAAATAGAATCAGTTTGGGGATTGTACCCCTTTAAAGTATTTCAATCAACTAAACCATTAGTTTTACGCCATCTCCTCTGGTTTCCTTATGGTCTCAAAAGGGTTAAGTTGTCATTGACATTGCACCTAGATAATATTCATATTTACTAGACTCATTATAAAATAGAATCAGTTTGAGGATTGTACCCCTTTAAAGCATTTCAATCAACTAAACCATTAGTTTTACGCCATCTCCTCTGGTTTCCTTATGGTCTCAAAAGGGTTAAGTTGTCATTGACATTGCACCTAGATAATATTCATATTTACTAGACTCATTATAAAATAGAATCAGTTTGGGGATTGAACCCCTTTAAAGTATTTCAATCAACTAAACCATTAGTTTTACGCCATCTCCTCTGGTTTCCTTATAGTCTCAAAAGGGTTAAGTGGTCATTGACTTTGCACCTAGATAATATTCATATTTACTAGACTCATTATAAAATAGAACCAGTTTGAGGATTGTACCCCTTTAAAGTATTTCAATCAACTAAACCATTAGTTTTACGCCATCTCCTCTGGTTTCCTTATGGTCTCAAAAGGGTTAAGTGGTCATTGACATTGCACCTAGATAATATTCATATTTACTAGACTCATTATAAAATAGAACCAGTTTGAGGATTGTACCCCTTTAAAGTATTTCAATCAACTAAACCATTAGTTTTACGCCATCTCCTCTGGTTTCCTTATGGTCTCAAAAGGGTTAAGTTGTCATTGACATTGCACCTAGATAATATTCATATTTACTAGACTCATTATAAAATAGAACCAGTTTGAGGATTGTACCCCTTTAAAGTATTTCAATCAACTAAACCATTAGTTTTACGCCATCTCCTCTGGTTTCCTTATGGTCTCAAAAGGGTTAAGTGGTCATTGACTTTGCACCTAGATAATATTCATATTTACTAGACTCATTATAAAATAGAATCAGTTTGAGGATTGTACCCCTTTAAAGCATTTCAATCAACTAAACCATTAGTTTTACGCCATCTCCTCTGGTTTCCTTATGGTCTCAAAAGGGTTAAGTGGTCATTGACATTGCACCTAGATAATATTCATATTTACTAGACTCATTATAAAATAGAACCAGTTTGAGGATTGTACCCCTTTAAAGTATTTCAATCAACTAAACCATTAGTTTTACGCCATCTCCTCTGGTTTCCTTATGGTCTCAAAAGGGTTAAGTGGTCATTGACTTTGCACCTAGATAATATTCATATTTACTAGACTCATTATAAAATAGAACCAGTTTGAGGATTGAACCCCTTTAAAGTATTTCAATCAACTAAACCATTAGTTTTACGCCATCTCCTCTGGTTTCCTTATGGTCTCAAAAGGGTTAAGTTGTCATTGACATTGCACCTAGATAATATTCATATTTACTAGACTCATTATAAAATAGAACCAGTTTGAGGATTGTACCCCTTTAAAGTATTTCAATCAACTAAACCATTAGTTTTACGCCATCTCCTCTGGTTTCCTTATGGTCTCAAAAGGGTTAAGTGGTCATTGACTTTGCACCTAGATAATATTCATATTTACTAGACTCATTATAAAATAGAACCAGTTTGAGGATTGTACCCCTTTAAAGTATTTCAATCAACTAAACCATTAGTTTTACGCCATCTCCTCTGGTTTCCTTATGGTCTCAAAAGGGTTAAGTTGTCATTGACATTGCACCTAGATAATATTCATATTTACTAGACTCATTATAAAATAGAATCAGTTTGAGGATTGTACCCCTTTAAAGCATTTCAATCAACTAAACCATTAGTTTTACGCCATCTCCTCTGGTTTCCTTATGGTCTCAAAAGGGTTAAGTTGTCATTGACATTGCACCTAGATAATATTCATATTTACTAGACTCATTATAAAATAGAATCAGTTTGGGGATTGAACCCCTTTAAAGTATTTCAATCAACTAAACCATTAGTTTTACGCCATCTCCTCTGGTTTCCTTATAGTCTCAAAAGGGTTAAGTGGTCATTGACTTTGCACCTAGATAATATTCATATTTACTAGACTCATTATAAAATAGAACCAGTTTGAGGATTGTACCCCTTTAAAGTATTTCAATCAACTAAACCATTAGTTTTACGCCATCTCCTCTGGTTTCCTTATGGTCTCAAAAGGGTTAAGTGGTCATTGACATTGCACCTAGATAATATTCATATTTACTAGACTCATTATAAAATAGAACCAGTTTGAGGATTGTACCCCTTTAAAGTATTTCAATCAACTAAACCATTAGTTTTACGCCATCTCCTCTGGTTTCCTTATGGTCTCAAAAGGGTTAAGTTGTCATTGACATTGCACCTAGATAATATTCATATTTACTAGACTCATTATAAAATAGAACCAGTTTGAGGATTGTACCCCTTTAAAGTATTTCAATCAACTAAACCATTAGTTTTACGCCATCTCCTCTGGTTTCCTTATGGTCTCAAAAGGGTTAAGTGGACATTGACTTTGCACCTAGATAATATTCATATTTACTAGACTCATTATAAAATAGAATCAGTTTGAGGATTGTACCCCTTTAAAGCATTTCAATCAACTAAACCATTAGTTTTACGCCATCTCCTCTGGTTTCCTTATGGTCTCAAAAGGGTTAAGTGGTCATTGACATTGCACCTAGATAATATTCATATTTACTAGACTCATTATAAAATAGAACCAGTTTGAGGATTGTACCCCTTTAAAGTATTTCAATCAACTAAACCATTAGTTTTACGCCATCTCCTCTGGTTTCCTTATGGTCTCAAAAGGGTTAAGTGGTCATTGACTTTGCACCTAGATAATATTCATATTTACTAGACTCATTATAAAATAGAACCAGTTTGAGGATTGTACCCCTTTAAAGTATTTCAATCAACTAAACCATTAGTTTTACGCCATCTCCTCTGGTTTCCTTATGGTCTCAAAAGGGTTAAGTTGTCATTGACATTGCACCTAGATAATATTCATATTTACTAGACTCATTATAAAATAGAACCAGTTTGAGGATTGTACCCCTTTAAAGTATTTCAATCAACTAAACCATTAGTTTTACGCCATCTCCTCTGGTTTCCTTATGGTCTCAAAAGGGTTAAGTTGTCATTGACATTGCACCTAGATAATATTCATATTTACTAGACTCATTATAAAATAGAACCAGTTTGAGGATTGTACCCCTTTAAAGTATTTCAATCAACTAAACCATTAGTTTTACGCCATCTCCTCTGGTTTCCTTATGGTCTCAAAAGGGTTAAGTTGTCATTGACATTGCACCTAGATAATATTCATATTTACTAGACTCATTATAAAATAGAATCAGTTTGGGGATTGAACCCCTTTAAAGTATTTCAATCAACTAAACCATTAGTTTTACGCCATCTCCTCTGGTTTCCTTATAGTCTCAAAAGGGTTAAGTGGTCATTGACTTTGCACCTAGATAATATTCATATTTACTAGACTCATTATAAAATAGAACCAGTTTGAGGATTGTACCCCTTTAAAGTATTTCAATCAACTAAACCATTAGTTTTACGCCATCTCCTCTGGTTTCCTTATGGTCTCAAAAGGGTTAAGTGGTCATTGACATTGCACCTAGATAATATTCATATTTACTAGACTCATTATAAAATAGAACCAGTTTGAGGATTGTACCCCTTTAAAGTATTTCAATCAACTAAACCATTAGTTTTACGCCATCTCCTCTGGTTTCCTTATGGTCTCAAAAGGGTTAAGTTGTCATTGACATTGCACCTAGATAATATTCATATTTACTAGACTCATTATAAAATAGAACCAGTTTGAGGATTGTACCCCTTTAAAGTATTTCAATCAACTAAACCATTAGTTTTACGCCATCTCCTCTGGTTTCCTTATGGTCTCAAAAGGGTTAAGTTGTCATTGACATTGCACCTAGATAATATTCATATTTACTAGACTCATTATAAAATAGAACCAGTTTGAGGATTGTACCCCTTTAAAGTATTTCAATCAACTAAACCATTAGTTTTACGCCATCTCCTCTGGTTTCCTTATGGTCTCAAAAGGGTTAAGTTGTCATTGACATTGCACCTAGATAATATTCATATTTACTAGACTCATTATAAAATAGAATCAGTTTGAGGATTGTACCCCTTTAAAGCATTTCAATCAACTAAACCATTAGTTTTACGCCATCTCCTCTGGTTTCCTTATGGTCTCAAAAGGGTTAAGTTGTCATTGACATTGCACCTAGATAATATTCATATTTACTAGACTCATTATAAAATAGAATCAGTTTGGGGATTGAACCCCTTTAAAGTATTTCAATCAACTAAACCATTAGTTTTACGCCATCTCCTCTGGTTTCCTTATAGTCTCAAAAGGGTTAAGTGGTCATTGACTTTGCACCTAGATAATATTCATATTTACTAGACTCATTATAAAATAGAACCAGTTTGAGGATTGTACCCCTTTAAAGTATTTCAATCAACTAAACCATTAGTTTTACGCCATCTCCTCTGGTTTCCTTATGGTCTCAAAAGGGTTAAGTGGTCATTGACATTGCACCTAGATAATATTCATATTTACTAGACTCATTATAAAATAGAACCAGTTTGAGGATTGTACCCCTTTAAAGTATTTCAATCAACTAAACCATTAGTTTTACGCCATCTCCTCTGGTTTCCTTATGGTCTCAAAAGGGTTAAGTTGTCATTGACATTGCACCTAGATAATATTCATATTTACTAGACTCATTATAAAATAGAACCAGTTTGAGGATTGTACCCCTTTAAAGTATTTCAATCAACTAAACCATTAGTTTTACGCCATCTCCTCTGGTTTCCTTATGGTCTCAAAAGGGTTAAGTGGACATTGACTTTGCACCTAGATAATATTCATATTTACTAGACTCATTATAAAATAGAATCAGTTTGAGGATTGTACCCCTTTAAAGCATTTCAATCAACTAAACCATTAGTTTTACGCCATCTCCTCTGGTTTCCTTATGGTCTCAAAAGGGTTAAGTGGTCATTGACATTGCACCTAGATAATATTCATATTTACTAGACTCATTATAAAATAGAACCAGTTTGAGGATTGTACCCCTTTAAAGTATTTCAATCAACTAAACCATTAGTTTTACGCCATCTCCTCTGGTTTCCTTATGGTCTCAAAAGGGTTAAGTTGTCATTGACATTGCACCTAGATAATATTCATATTTACTAGACTCATTATAAAATAGAATCAGTTTGGGGATTGAACCCCTTTAAAGTATTTCAATCAACTAAACCATTAGTTTTACGCCATCTCCTCTGGTTTCCTTATAGTCTCAAAAGGGTTAAGTGGTCATTGACTTTGCACCTAGATAATATTCATATTTACTAGACTCATTATAAAATAGAACCAGTTTGAGGATTGTACCCCTTTAAAGTATTTCAATCAACTAAACCATTAGTTTTACGCCATCTCCTCTGGTTTCCTTATAGTCTCAAAAGGGTTAAGTGGTCATTGACTTTGCACCTAGATAATATTCATATTTACTAGACTCATTATAAAATAGAACCAGTTTGAGGATTGTACCCCTTTAAAGTATTTCAATCAACTAAACCATTAGTTTTACGCCATCTCCTCTGGTTTCCTTATGGTCTCAAAAGGGTTAAGTGGTCATTGACATTGCACCTAGATAATATTCATATTTACTAGACTCATTATAAAATAGAACCAGTTTGAGGATTGTACCCCTTTAAAGTATTTCAATCAACTAAACCATTAGTTTTACGCCATCTCCTCTGGTTTCCTTATGGTCTCAAAAGGGTTAAGTTGTCATTGACATTGCACCTAGATAATATTCATATTTACTAGACTCATTATAAAATAGAACCAGTTTGAGGATTGTACCCCTTTAAAGTATTTCAATCAACTAAACCATTAGTTTTACGCCATCTCCTCTGGTTTCCTTATGGTCTCAAAAGGGTTAAGTGGACATTGACTTTGCACCTAGATAATATTCATATTTACTAGACTCATTATAAAATAGAATCAGTTTGGGGATTGAACCCCTTTAAAGTATTTCAATCAACTAAACCATTAGTTTTACGCCATCTCCTCTGGTTTCCTTATAGTCTCAAAAGGGTTAAGTGGTCATTGACTTTGCACCTAGATAATATTCATATTTACTAGACTCATTATAAAATAGAACCAGTTTGAGGATTGTACCCCTTTAAAGTATTTCAATCAACTAAACCATTAGTTTTACGCCATCTCCTCTGGTTTCCTTATGGTCTCAAAAGGGTTAAGTGGTCATTGACATTGCACCTAGATAATATTCATATTTACTAGACTCATTATAAAATAGAACCAGTTTGAGGATTGTACCCCTTTAAAGTATTTCAATCAACTAAACCATTAGTTTTACGCCATCTCCTCTGGTTTCCTTATGGTCTCAAAAGGGTTAAGTTGTCATTGACATTGCACCTAGATAATATTCATATTTACTAGACTCATTATAAAATAGAACCAGTTTGAGGATTGTACCCCTTTAAAGTATTTCAATCAACTAAACCATTAGTTTTACGCCATCTCCTCTGGTTTCCTTATGGTCTCAAAAGGGTTAAGTGGACATTGACTTTGCACCTAGATAATATTCATATTTACTAGACTCATTATAAAATAGAATCAGTTTGAGGATTGTACCCCTTTAAAGCATTTCAATCAACTAAACCATTAGTTTTACGCCATCTCCTCTGGTTTCCTTATGGTCTCAAAAGGGTTAAGTGGTCATTGACTTTGCACCTAGATAATATTCATATTTACTAGACTCATTATAAAATAGAACCAGTTTGAGGATTGTACCCCTTTAAAGTATTTCAATCAACTAAACCATTAGTTTTACGCCATCTCCTCTGGTTTCCTTATGGTCTCAAAAGGGTTAAGTGGTCATTGACTTTGCACCTAGATAATATTCATATTTACTAGACTCATTATAAAATAGAACCAGTTTGAGGATTGTACCCCTTTAAAGTATTTCAATCAACTAAACCATTAGTTTTACGCCATCTCCTCTGGTTTCCTTATGGTCTCAAAAGGGTTAAGTGGTCATTGACTTTGCACCTAGATAATATTCATATTTACTAGACTCATTATAAAATAGAACCAGTTTGAGGATTGAACCCCTTTAAAGTATTTCAATCAACTAAACCATTAGTTTTACGCCATCTCCTCTGGTTTCCTTATGGTCTCAAAAGGGTTAAGTTGTCATTGACATTGCACCTAGATAATATTCATATTTACTAGACTCATTATAAAATAGAACCAGTTTGAGGATTGTACCCCTTTAAAGTATTTCAATCAACTAAACCATTAGTTTTACGCCATCTCCTCTGGTTTCCTTATGGTCTCAAAAGGGTTAAGTGGTCATTGACTTTGCACCTAGATAATATTCATATTTACTAGACTCATTATAAAATAGAACCAGTTTGAGGATTGTACCCCTTTAAAGCATTTCAATCAACTAAACCATTAGTTTTACGCCATCTCCTCTGGTTTCCTTATGGTCTCAAAAGGGTTAAGTTGTCATTGACATTGCACCTAGATAATATTCATATTTACTAGACTCATTATAAAATAGAATCAGTTTGGGGATTGAACCCCTTTAAAGTATTTCAATCAACTAAACCATTAGTTTTACGCCATCTCCTCTGGTTTCCTTATAGTCTCAAAAGGGTTAAGTGGTCATTGACTTTGCACCTAGATAATATTCATATTTACTAGACTCATTATAAAATAGAACCAGTTTGAGGATTGTACCCCTTTAAAGTATTTCAATCAACTAAACCATTAGTTTTACGCCATCTCCTCTGGTTTCCTTATGGTCTCAAAAGGGTTAAGTGGTCATTGACGTTGCACCTAGATAATATTCATATTTACTAGACTCATTATAAAATAGAACCAGTTTGAGGATTGTACCCCTTTAAAGTATTTCAATCAACTAAACCATTAGTTTTACGCCATCTCCTCTGGTTTCCTTATGGTCTCAAAAGGGTTAAGTGGTCATTGACTTTGCACCTAGATAATATTCATATTTACTAGACTCATTATAAAATAGAATCAGTTTGAGGATTGTACCCCTTTAAAGCATTTCAATCAACTAAACCATTAGTTTTACGCCATCTCCTCTGGTTTCCTTATGGTCTCAAAAGGGTTAAGTGGTCATTGACATTGCACCTAGATAATATTCATATTTACTAGACTCATTATAAAATAGAACCAGTTTGAGGATTGTACCCCTTTAAAGTATTTCAATCAACTAAACCATTAGTTTTACGCCATCTCCTCTGGTTTCCTTATGGTCTCAAAAGGGTTAAGTGGTCATTGACTTTGCACCTAGATAATATTCATATTTACTAGACTCATTATAAAATAGAACCAGTTTGAGGATTGAACCCCTTTAAAGTATTTCAATCAACTAAACCATTAGTTTTACGCCATCTCCTCTGGTTTCCTTATGGTCTCAAAAGGGTTAAGTTGTCATTGACATTGCACCTAGATAATATTCATATTTACTAGACTCATTATAAAATAGAACCAGTTTGAGGATTGTACCCCTTTAAAGTATTTCAATCAACTAAACCATTAGTTTTACGCCATCTCCTCTGGTTTCCTTATGGTCTCAAAAGGGTTAAGTGGTCATTGACTTTGCACCTAGATAATATTCATATTTACTAGACTCATTATAAAATAGAACCAGTTTGAGGATTGTACCCCTTTAAAGTATTTCAATCAACTAAACCATTAGTTTTACGCCATCTCCTCTGGTTTCCTTATGGTCTCAAAAGGGTTAAGTGGTCATTGACTTTGCACCTAGATAATATTCATATTTACTAGACTCATTATAAAATAGAACCAGTTTGAGGATTGTACCCCTTTAAAGTATTTCAATCAACTAAACCATTAGTTTTACGCCATCTCCTCTGGTTTCCTTATGGTCTCAAAAGGGTTAAGTGGTCATTGACTTTGCACCTAGATAATATTCATATTTACTAGACTCATTATAAAATAGAACCAGTTTGAGGATTGTACCCCTTTAAAGTATTTCAATCAACTAAACCATTAGTTTTACGCCATCTCCTCTGGTTTCCTTATGGTCTCAAAAGGGTTAAGTTGTCATTGACATTGCACCTAGATAATATTCATATTTACTAGACTCATTATAAAATAGAACCAGTTTGAGGATTGTACCCCTTTAAAGTATTTCAATCAACTAAACCATTAGTTTTACGCCATCTCCTCTGGTTTCCTTATGGTCTCAAAAGGGTTAAGTGGTCATTGACTTTGCACCTAGATAATATTCATATTTACTAGACTCATTATAAAATAGAACCAGTTTGAGGATTGAACCCCTTTAAAGTATTTCAATCAACTAAACCATTAGTTTTACGCCATCTCCTCTGGTTTCCTTATGGTCTCAAAAGGGTTAAGTTGTCATTGACATTGCACCTAGATAATATTCATATTTACTAGACTCATTATAAAATAGAACCAGTTTGAGGATTGTACCCCTTTAAAGTATTTCAATCAACTAAACCATTAGTTTTACGCCATCTCCTCTGGTTTCCTTATGGTCTCAAAAGGGTTAAGTGGTCATTGACTTTGCACCTAGATAATATTCATATTTACTAGACTCATTATAAAATAGAACCAGTTTGAGGATTGTACCCCTTTAAAGCATTTCAATCAACTAAACCATTAGTTTTACGCCATCTCCTCTGGTTTCCTTATGGTCTCAAAAGGGTTAAGTTGTCATTGACATTGCACCTAGATAATATTCATATTTACTAGACTCATTATAAAATAGAACCAGTTTGGGGATTGAACCCCTTTAAAGTATTTCAATCAACTAAACCATTAGTTTTACGCTATCTCCTCTGGTTTCCTTATAGTCTCAAAAGGGTTAAGTGGTCATTGACATTGCACCTAGATAATATTCATATTTACTAGACTCATTATAAAATAGAACCAGTTTGGGGATTGAACCCCTTTAAAGTATTTCAATCAACTAAACCATTAGTTTTACGCCATCTCCTCTGGTTTCCTTATGGTCTCAAAAGGGTTAAGTGGTCATTGACTTTGCACCTAGATAATATTCATATTTACTAGACTCATTATAAAATAGAATCAGTTTGGGGATTGAACCCCTTTAAAGTATTTCAATCAACATAAACCATCAGCGGATTCAGAGATTTCCGAGGCGTGGGAGGGGGCTTAAATTTTATAGTCCTTTAAAATTGTTTCTTGATTTGGGACTAGCAATCAAAATGTATGAGATTTTCATGAAGGGGAATGGGCGCAGGAGGGGGAGGGAGGCAGGGTGAAAAAGAGGGTCTTCAAAACAATCCACCACTTGAAGCAGTTGAAAAATATTAGCATTGATAAGACTCACGTGACCGTCGACAAAGTACTAGATCAAGTGGAACAACTTCGGTTGGTAAGTTTGTAGAGCAGTTGAAATCAGTTCTAGATCTTTTTCATCTTCAGCAGCTTCTAGAATAGATTTTTGAAGTCTACATTAATGTTTAAGCTTGTATTAGGCAATTTTTTCCCACAATCACCACAGCCATGTTATGCCTATTGGAACATCCTTTGATTTATAAATTTTCCCGGATTTAATGGGTTAAATATTAACCACACATGCTGAACTTTCCTCTTTATCGCACAACCTAGAAGATTTCGCCTCGGATTATATGCATGGCTTTCAGATGCTTTCTGATCCTTTAGTTTTAAGTTGAAAGCCCCATAAGAGCAGATATCCGCTAAGTTGCATTAGTGCTTTGATCCGATAAGATCAACAAAACCCTGTCTGTTCTCATCAGTATCCTTCGAGGAATGCAATATTTTGATCGAAAGATTTTAGCAGCATTCAAATTTATATCTCAGAATGGTCTTAGCTGCTGAAGTTCCGAAGAGTCTTACATACTGGAAGCCAGTACGTCCCATGTTTACTAATGACATTACAGACAGAGCCAATGAAATGCTAAAGGAAGTATTCGATCTTTTCGTGCCAGCACATTGGCCTTGATGCTTTCTGAGACATCGTTTTAATTAGGGAACCAGGATCAGTAGATAAGAAATTCGTTCTTCATTGGGTTGAGTAGAATAGGGCGTAATCAACTATTTTTGTCATTTAACTAATTTGTCAACTAAGATTTTAGTCACGACTAACGAACCATGATTAAATTTAATCATGAGTAAATAGCTAGTCATAATCACCATTAAATGAATTTATCGTCATTCATTATCATTAGTTTTAGACATATTAGATTAATTTTAAGCTGAAACTTATTAAGGTGGTCAGTCTTATCTGGTGGGTCGAAAAATTGTTATATTTTTGGTTTACTCAAATCGTTTCTACTGTCTCTAGAATATCTGTGTGAATAGTTTTTTTTTTTAATATTCACAGTCAATCGAAAGTTGCAGATGTAGAACTTGGCAGACCCAGGCACATCAGTCATGCATACTGGAATCTTCAAATCACGATATCTCTAAAACTAATGAATCGATTACCACTAACAATTTCCTTGGTACTTCGTATTGAAAACAAATCATAATTTTAATCATGACTAAACGATAAATAAAAATTATTCATTAGTTTGTGATTGATTGATAATTGATTTTATAGTCAATATTTTTCACTCATTAATTAAATTGAATTTTATCCAATACTGGACTTGAGATATTTACAACAACTTCAGAAATGCTTGATTTTGATTAAATGAAAATATATTCAATCCAAGTAAACACTTTTTGAAATGTACTAAATATAGGTCATTGGGCATATTTGGACTAATAGAGAATTCAGAGCTACTGACTGCCGGATAAAATTGAGATATTGTTATGATCGCTGATTTTCAAAATAGGACAAGCCCCGTCCTCTTCCCGATGTATATTTTGGGTGCTATGATCGTTAATCTTCAATTAAAAACTTTTTGAAGGAATGAACAGATTTAAACCTTCTTTTCACCGATCCTTTGACTGTTTATCTTTAATTAAAAACTTTTCTCAGGGAATAAAAACCTGAACTACTTTCGCCCCTTCCTCAATCTGGAAATCCTAAATTTAGTTTAAAAAAACCAGCTCAAAATTAAAATATATTATATATGGAAAAATTATAGTCTAAACTTCTGACTCAAAGGTAATTACTTCAATCTGTATTTTTTTTTTTTTTATATAAATTTACCATTTTATTTATAAACACACACACAATTTCATTAACACCAATAATTTTTAGTTTCAATACTAACATTTTCTAAAATTATTTATGTTTTGCAAATTTTCCTGTTTTTTGTTAGTTTGTACAAAAAAGTTATATAATTGTATATATTTGTTTTTGTTTTTTTTTTTTATTGTATTAAATAACTTAAAATTAATCAAAACGAAATACATACACGCTCATCACAAAAATCTAAACCTCCCACCTTTAGGTTGTAGCACAGGAGCTATTCCTAAGCTATCTACAACGTTGGGGTAAGGATTTTCTCCGACGACGTCTCGATTGGACCGTTCAAGAAGCTGGCGTTCATGAGACCCCACGTCATTTGCAATCCTCAATCTGTCCGTGTCAATATGAAGAGGAAGTATTGCGTAACAAAATTAAAATTCAACTAAAAGGAAAACAATGTTGTGGCCTTAATTGTATTGGTTGTTGGCTATGAGCCAAAAAACCAAAATAACAAAAAAAAATTATGGTATTTAAAATACACACATATGTGAAGTACAGAAGGAAAATTATGAAATGGAATTAAAATCAATTAAAAAAATAAAATCATTTTTTTTTTTTTTAATTATAAAACTTATTATTATTTTTTATTATAACGTTCTATTTTGATAACAATCTGTGCACTTTGTTAAATGAATGAATTTAGTTGTAAAGCAGAAAAATCTGAAGAAAAAGCAGTCAATTTGTAAAGAATCTATAATGAGAAATATGTAATTTTTATTATACTATATAAAGAATATTATGCTCATATCACAAAGTATTTTTTGATATTATTTTTTTTTTATTTGACAGAATAGAATAGGAGTTAATTATAAATATAGGAAAAATAGCATTTAGGGATATAAGTAGATTTATATATGGGACTAAAAGATATCGAAGTTGAATTTGTATTTTTCTGGTGTGCCCAATAAAATGGACAAAACTCAACAGTTTCTAAACCTGAAAATCTATCAAAAGATATTTTCAGTAATATGCAGAAGAACTTTAAAAAATTTTATTACTTAGAATTGATTCTGATGGCGCTAATAGTATGGAAAATTTTTTCAACGGACAAAATTCTCTGAAAATGTACAAAATTTAGCAGTTTTTAAACCCTGACGTTGATCGCTTTTTAGGTTAACGAGTTGTGAATTTTAAAAGTTTTGAAGCATTTTCAATGGATGGACGGAATATTTCAAATATGGACGAAATTTTTCAAAAATTTTCAAAAGTTTATAAAAATGGTCAAAATTTTCCGAAAATGAACCAAATTGTTTCAAAATGGACATTTTCCAAAAATCGACAAAATATTATATAAAAATGGATCAAATTTTCCAAAAATGGACTGAATTTTCTGAAAATCGACAAAATTCTTATAAAATGGATAAAATTTTCTAAAATAGACAAAATTCTCAGAAAATGGACAAATTTTATCTAAAACTTTCTAAAATGGACGTAATTCTCTTAAAATGGACAAAATTTTCTAAAATGGACAAAATTGTCATAAAATGGATACAATTTTCTAAAGTGGACGAAATTTCATAAAATGGACAAAATTCTCATAAAATGGATTAAAATATTTAAAATGGATAAAATTTTCATAAAATGAACAACATTTTCTAAAAATGGATACAATTTTCTGAAAATGGACAATATTTTCCAAAAATGTACAAAATTCTCATAAAATGGACAATTTTCTAAAATTGGCAGAATTCTCATAAAAAGGACAAATATTTCTAAAAAGGACAAAATTCTCATAAAATTTTCGAAAACGGATAAAATTCTCTAAAAATGGACAAAATTTTCTAAAATGGACAAAATTTCATAAAATGGATAAAATTTTCTAAAATGAACAAAATTCTCATAAAATGGACAATTTTCTAAAATGGGCAGAATTCTCATAAAAAGGACAAATATTTAAAAAAAAGACAAAATTCTCATAAAATGGAGAAAATTTCATAAAATGGATAAAATTTTCTAAAATGGACAAAATTCTCATAAAATGGATTAAAAATTTTAAAATGGACAAAATTTTCATAAAGTGAACAAAATTTTCTAAAAATGGATAAAATTCTTTGAAAATGGACAAAATTTTCTAAAAATGTACAAAATTTTCATAAAATGGACAATTTTCTAAAATGGGCAAAGTTCTCATAAAAACGACAAATATTTTTAAAAAGGACAAAATTCTCATAAAATGGAGAAAATTTCATAAAATAGACAAAATTTTCTAAAATGGATGAAATTCTCATAAAATGAACAAAATTTTTTAAAAACGGATAAAATTCTCATAAAATGGATAAAAAATTTTAAAATGGACGAAATCCCCATAAAATAAACATCATTTTCTAAAAATGGATAAAATTATCTAAAACTGGACAAAATTTTCTAAAATGGAAAAAATTCTCTCAAAATGCATAAAATTCTCTAAACATGGACAAAATTCTCATAAGATGTGCAAAATTTTCCAAAATGGATAAAGTTTTCTAAATGGTACAAAATTTTTTAAAAATGGGCAAAATTTTCTAAAAATGGAACAAAATTTTCTAAAATTAAACAAAATTTTCTGAAAATGGACAAAATTCTCATAAAATTGAAAAAAAAATCTGTAAACATGGACAAAATGCTCGCAAGATGTGCAAAATTTTCCAAAGTAGACAAAATTCTCATAAAATGAATAGAATTTTGTCAAATGGACAAAATTTTCTAAATGGAATAAAATTTTCTAAAAATGGACAAAATTTTCTAAAAATGGACAAAATTTTCTAAAAATGGACAAAATTTTCTAAAAATGGACGAAATTTTCTAAAAATGGACAAAATTTTCTAAAAAGGGACAAAATTTTCTAAAAATGGACGAAATTTTCTAAAAATGGACGAAATTTTCTAAAAAGGGACGAAATTCTCTAAAAATGGACAAAATTTTCTAAAAATGGAACAAAATATTCTAGCATTGAATAAAATTTTCTAAAATTAAACAAAATTTTTTAAAACTAAAAAAAAAATTTGCTGAAAATGGAAAAATTTTCCAAAAATAGATAAAACTTTCTAAAAATGGTAAAAAATATTTGAAAATAGACCAAATTTTATAAAAATGAACACCATTTTTTAAAAATGGTCGAAAATTAACAGTTTCTTAACAGTTTTTAAGCCACCAAACCGATTTAAATAATTTTGGAGCAATGCCCAGAAAAATTCTTTGAAAGTCAAGATTTTAAGAATTGAAGTTGATAATTTTATATTTAAAGTTTATAAAGCTCTCGATATTTTCTTCCAAATATTTTCTAAAAATTATAATAGTAATAAACAAAAGATTGGAAGAGAACAAATCTCTACTTAACTGGAGCCTGGAGTTTAAGCAACAGAAATTCATTGAAATTTTTGTTTATTATATGTGCTTTATATGTTAAACGTATTCCTCTCTTCAAATTAAATTTAATAACAATTTTAGTATCTAAAACAGAAGCATCACACATCCCAAACAAAAATGCATACATACTCTCACCTACACCTACATCCATACACACTACATTCTCACACACAGCATGTTAAATTCCAACCACCAATGCCACCAATTATTTAATTTTTTTTTTTTTTTTGTAGTATAGTGTATAATTTGATTGCTTAAATGATACTTCTCCTATCCAATACAATCCAAACCTTTTGCGTAGTATGTAATTTTTTGTGTAATTAGTAAATTTTCTTCCTTACCAACGCTTTACAGGAACATGGAACGCAGTTATTTTTACGTTATGGCTCACGTTGGGGCATGGAAGCATTACGTGGCCTAGTCGATGTAACACCATTGGAACCGGGACGCCATTGTGGACAATTTCAATGTCCATGCCAGTATATTAAAGAACATTTACTGTGTAAACCGCGAGGCAAGTTCAAATGTTTAAGTTTCATATATTGGGTGTTGGCATCTGAGCGCTACGATTACTGATTTTCTATTTACAACTTACTTCTATCGAAATAAACAAATGACAATAAAAACAAAAAACTTTAATGTAGAACAAAAACAATACATTACATTGAACTATTTGTGTAGCTCGTTTCGAACTGAATTGATATTTTGCAATCACGCGCAGAGAAAGAGCGAGAGCATATGACGCTTTGCTTTCAATTGACCAATCACAGTCGTTGTTTTGTTGATGAGTGAGAGCGAAATCTTCTCAGCATGCGCAAATAGAAATATCAATTCTGTTTGAGATGAACTATTCATACATACATTTTTCTTTATTTTTTACTCTATAATTTTTTTAAAATTTTTTACGCTCCTTAAATGTTTTGCTAAAATAATATTTAATTGTAATTTTTATTTGTATTTTTTATTCATTCAGTATGTAAAATTTTGCATTAGATTTTGTATATCATCATTTTATCATTCATTCTCTCACTTGATATCATGTAGTTCTTTTTACTTTTTTTTTTGTTTTAAATGTTTGAAATATGAAATACTCTACACTCAGCATAAATAATTTTTATTATAATTAATAAAGTTAGTTGACCGATTCACAAGCTGTCATATATTGTCGTATAATCGTAATGCCATATAATTTTGTATGGAAAATTAGAGAATTTATGATAAACCAGAGATAAGACACCTTGTGAATCGCCCAATTATATTAGAATTCAAACTGGAGCGTTGAGAGACGAACACCTGAGCTCTTTAATGCTGTAAGATCTACGACAGAAAGCGCAGCAGACACTGAGAATGAATGAATGAACTTGATTCTAA
This sequence comes from Toxonevra muliebris, assembly GCA_963691655.1. NCBI lineage: Eukaryota > Metazoa > Arthropoda > Insecta > Diptera > Pallopteridae > Toxonevra > Toxonevra muliebris. Next base: position 17,554,452 of record OY829329.1, on the reverse strand, counting down.
ATCCCAATTTACGCTTTGTGAATTCAAACTTATGATATGCTATCTGAATATATGTAAATTAAAGCATTCTGAATTAAAATAGTCAGTTTCCAAATTCAAATTGTCACTTTGGGAATTCGAATTCATCTTTTTTTGAATTCAATTTGTCACTTCTGAATTCAAACTGATGCTTCCAAATTCACATTGGCATATTCTGATTCAAATTTTCGCTTTTTGAATTCAAATTGAATTCTAGTTGACACTTGTTGAATTTATAGCGACGCTTATTGGAGTAATATTTCTTTTCCTGAATTTAATTTCTGGGCTTCCACATAAATTAAAATTCGATTTCCTAATTTAAATTGATGCTTTTTGAATTAAAACTGTCACTCCTGATTCAAATTGATGTTTTAAAAATACTTCTTTAATTCAAATTGCAACTTTCTGAATTCAAATTGCCACTTTCTGAATAGAAATATTCACGCAGATTGAATCCAAATTTGTTGCTTTTTAAATTAGAATTCAAACTGTGTTTTTTTGATCTTATTCAAATTATTACTTTTTGAATTTTATTTATCACTTTCTGAATTCAATGGGACTTTTTTCTGATTTTCAAATTGTCGCGGTTTGAATTGAAATTGCCGCTTCTGAAGTTAATGAACGCTTTATAAATTCAAGTTGTCGCAGTCGGTATTCAAGTTGTCGCTTTCTGAATTGAAATTGTCGCTTTCGGTGTTTAAATTGCCGCTTTTTGAATTCAAATTGTTACGTTCTAAATTCAAATTGACGCGTTTTGAATTTAAATTGTCGCTTCTGAACTAAAACTGAAACTTTATGAATTCAAGTTATCGCTTTCTAAATTGAAATGCCGTTTTCCTAATTTCAATTTGTAGCGTTTTGATTTCAAATTGTCGCTTCTAAATTAAAATTAAACTTTAATGAATTTAAATTGTCGCACTCGGTATTCAAGTTGTCGCTTTCTGAAATGAAATAGCCGCTTTCGGTGTCTCAATTGTCGTTTTTTAAATTTAAAGTTCCACTTTTCTAAATTTAATCCGTCGTGTTTTGAAATCAAATTGTCGTGTTTTGAAATCAAAGTAAAATGAACGCTTTATGAATTCAAGTTGTCGCACTCGGTATTCAAATTGTCGCACTCGGTTGTCACTTTCTGAATTGAAATTGTCGCTTTCGGTGTTTAAATTGCCGCTTTCTTAATTCAAATTGTCGCGTTTTGAATTCAATCTGCAGCGTTTCTAATTCAAATTATCGCATTCTAAATACAAATTGTCGCGTTTTAAAAGTATTCAAGTTGTCACTTTCTGAATTGAAATTGTCGCTTTCGGTGTTTAAATTGCCGCTTCCTAAATTCAAATTGTCGCGTTTTCAATTCAATCTGCAGCGTTTCTAATTCAAATTATCGCATTCTAAATACAAATTGTCGCGTTTTGAAAGTATTCAAGTTGTCGTTTTCTGAATTGAAATTGTCGCTTTCGGTGTTTAAATTGCCGCTTTCTAAATTCAAATTGTCGCATTTTGAATTCAATCTGCGGCTTTTCCAATTCAAATTATCGCATTCTAAATACAAATTGTCGCGTTTTGAATTCAATCTGCAGCGTTTCTAATTCAAATTGCCGCAAATTTAAATTGTCGCGTTTAAAATTCAAATTAACGCTTTTGAGAAATCACTTTGATTTCAAGACATTGAATTTCTAAAAGAATTCAAGATAGTCTACGAATTTGAGAAATATTTTTAAATCAACTTCACATAGGAATAAAAAGAAAAATATCTCTGTGTGTAGAGCATTTCAACTTTCTCTCTAAAAATATTTTCTATTTAATTGTTTTTCTCTAACTTTCTAACTTTTAATCAAAATTTATAAAATTCTTATTTTTCATCTTTTAAACTTTATTGTATTAACTTTTTTTTGGCCAAAATATATAAATTTTTCAAAAAATTGCAGTTGTTGTAAATAATGTAGGCCAAGTAGTTTGGAGACGTTTTCCACTGTTCGTTTATTAAAGAGACGAGTGTGTATAAATGACAAAGTATTTACGTAAAGTGCAATAAAAACAAACTAAACACAAAAATAAAAAAAAAAAACAACAACAACAAAAACATCAGTGCAATTAAACACACATACGAAATATACACATACACGTACAAAAGTATATAAAATATGCACCTACCTAAAGCCCAGCGATGACACCAACAAAAACACCTACTATTTTTTTCTAACTACTTATAAAACTTTTACTTATTTTAATTTTATTATATTTTGTTCTTATGTATAATTAATTTCTTATATTAAAAAAAAAATTACTTAATGTTTATATTATTTTTATGATTTCTTATTAAAATATTTTGTAATTAAATAAATGTTACTCTTTTGTTTTTTTCTTTTTTTGTTGGAAACGCTTTTCGTTTAATATTGTTGTTTTATTTTATAGGATATCCATGCAGTTGCATTGCTTATGTTTCGGATCCACATTTCCAGAATCGTTTTGAATAAAAAAAAAAAAAAATTATATATATTGGTTTTATATTTATTTGTTTAAATTTATTCATATTTATATCATAAATGCATCGTATAGTGAAAATAAAATCAAATTGCATAAATATTCATACTCATTGTTTTAATTCATTTCATATGCATAAACATTTTATTAAATTTATATGACTATGTTTTTTTTTTTTTGTTTTTTTGTTTGTTTTTTTGTTTGTTTTTTTTTTTGTTTTTTTTTTTTTTTTTTTTAAGTATGTGGGAAAACTTTTGATGCAAATATGAGTAAGTATATTTTTTATTAATATCCAGGTTGAAATTGTAATTGCATATATTCTGGTCGGATACTGAGAAATAAATCACCAAAAAAAACCCCTAATCTAACAAATTTCTTCCGAAACATCTACTTATGCATCAGGGCATCAGAAAACCTACAGATTGTATAAGTTACGACTTCAGCGATAAAGTTCTTAAGTACCACAGTACCAAAAATAATTGACAGTTCGTCGCCGGAGAATTGATTTGGCGTATAGGCATAGGAATACTTATACACATACGCCAAATCAATTCTCAGGCGACGAGTTCCTATTTGATTACCAAAAATTGTAACCTTCCTGTTCAAATATATATCTACATTTTTATTTCTTATTAGAGCTTTACAATAACAAAAATAAATTTTTCTCCCGAACTCGAACCTGTCATTAGCGTCCTTAAAACTAATTTATTTGGAAATAACTCACTGAACGCTAAATACCCATAAGAAACATTCAAATATCAGAAAAAATTCCAAAGAAAATAAACTATAAATATTCGTTCACATCATAATCGCTTGTGGGCCAGTGAAATATGTGAATGTGTGTGTGTGTGTGTTAACTAGGTATGTAGTGGTGCCTTAGTGTCTTTATACATATATATAAAGGCAATCAACATCCTACTGGTTAACCGTTATGATAAGTGGGATTCACACTGTAATACATACAGACAAACATACACATATATCCTACATACATACATATATACACAAGAAAACGTGCATATGTATGTATGAAGTTTGAATTTCCTACTTGATCTTTGCCCTTAAGTTATTCTTGAAGCTATTAAAAGTAAAAGTGAAGAAGGTAGTAAACATGCTAGAGTTACCAAAGTCACAAAAAAAAAATAATATCAGAAATATTTTTGGTATATTTGGAAAAAAAAAATTCTGGTCTGATACTTTTTGTGATAACTTCTTTACTCGGGGCTAAAGGAAAATGTATAGTGTAGTGAATTTATAGAAATTAAAATTTAATGTCACCTCGGTATCGTGTGAAGCTTCATAGTATGTGTAAGTTTATAAGTGTGTGTTTTATTATGTATTTTATATTTTTATTTAAGCCCAAAAGTAAGCAACACAAAATTTCTATATCAAAAACGGTCGTGGAATATACTTACATATCAATGGAATAGTGGAAAATATCAAATTATTCACTTTTGGTTTATAATTTATTCAGGAATGAAATTGTAAAAAAATATTAACATTAGGTGAAAGAGAGAGAGAGAGAGATCTCAATACAAGATGAAAGAGAGATTAAATCGCCATACTGAATAAAAATCCCTAAGACAAAGTAATCAAAACTAACTATTAACTGGGAATTTCAACCACCACAAAAGAGCAACCGAATGTCTCAAGGTAAGTAAAAGTAATTATGTTTTTTTTTAGGGTATTGCAAAGTGGGAGAACACACGAATAATTTAGGCATAGGACAGGACAAAAGATGTCTTCGACACTACTAGCTTATCAGAAGGTTTATGACTAAGCTGCTATTGGGAATACAATAATGGTCACAGTATATTATAAGTATACCCACATTATCTATCTAGAAAGGTCTGCCTAAAGGGTAGTCTTCAACCTACAGAACCGTTTTGGATATAAACAAGAATCAATCGATTTATTCTCACGAACGTCTATTTTCTTAATTGGCAGGCAATGCAGTCTCTCAAAGCATCAGGCTGGGCATTACTCTTATACAAGTTTCCGGCCATAGCAATTTTGATGAAAAAGAGAAGGCTGACTTGGATTTATCTCAGACATTGCCCAGTCTCAGTTGTGAGAATCTTAAAATAATAAAAACTCTGATCTTAAATCTATTTTGTCAGTTATTTTTTAATTAAGAAATTGTTTGCCTCGGCTTACCACAACTCAGCTTCAATTCACCTGGGCAAAGCTAGGACGGTTATATTATTTAACTACTTGATTGGGAAAATGGTACATACTCGCCACTTGTGTAACAGAAAGAAAAATTAATACTTACTTACAAAACTTAGTTGACCGCCTCAATAAAGCTATCGAACCCAGTTTTTCTACGGTAAAAAAGAAAACTAAATGTGCCATGTAGCACATGGTGAAAGTGGAACTATTTAGAGTAAATATATTATCATTTTTTTTAATTTTAAGAGCAGCCCTGGTTAAGTTTTGATTAGAAGAAAGCTTGATTTGAATTATTTTAAATAAAAAAACGAAATATACTTAATTTGAATTCGTCCACATAATTAAAAATTTGAAATATTAATGTTCAGAATTCGTGTGTTGAATTTCGAGGAAATTGACTTATTAGATATAGCTAAAATATGAAATAAATACTTTTAATTCAAATTCTCGCTTCTGAATTGACTTATTAGATATAGCTAATATATGAAATACTTTTAATTCAAATTGTCGCTTTTGAATTTCTGAATTCAAATTAATGCACTCGGTATTCAAATTGTCGCTTTCTGAAATTATGGTGACTCTTTTCTAAATTCGGATTGTCGCGTTTTGAATTCGGATTGCCGCGTTTTGAATTCAAATTGTCGCTTTTTAATTAAACTTGACGCTTTATGAGTTCCAATCGTCGCATTCAGCATTCAAGTTGTCGCTTTCGGTGCTTAAATTGTCGCCTTTTGATTTCAATGTGATGCTTTTCGAAATTCAATTTATTGCATTTTAAATTCAAATTGTCGCGTTTTGAATTTAAGTTGTCGCACTCGGTATTCAAGTTGCCGCTTTCTGAATTTAAATTGCCGCTTTCAGTATTTAAATTGTCGCGTTTTAAATTCAAACTATCGCTTCTTTCGCATTTAGTTGTTGCTTTTTTCGGTCTGACTTTTACGAAATTCTTTTAGTTCCTTTTAGATATGAGAGAAACAGAATGTCAAAGCGTACATGAGCAGATATTGAGAGAGCCGACATCGTGATCGGGCTTTTTTTTATATGAATACATTTTTTGTATGGGAATCGGGTCGACTCTCTCAATCTCATCTCAATCTCATCTCAAATTAACGAGTGATTGACTTCAGAGCGATTTACAGTTATTGTTATACGTGTTGTTTTTGTTTGAAATTCTTTTAGTGCAAATACCTACATAAATATGAGAGAGAGAGAGAGAGGGACAGAGTACTGTTTGTGTTGTTTTTGCAAAAGTTGAGCTTGCTTGTTTACTCGCTCTTTTGTTTATTGTATATACACTATGGTGCATAACTATAGCAGCATTGTGAACTTTTTCAGTTTATTTATTTATTTCATGTCTAGGTAAGAGGTTTTTTATAAATTATGTACAGGCTTGTTGTATGGCAGTTTGTTAAAAAATACAGAGGTTACTTAAAACTAATGAAAATTATACTGGAAATAGCTTACATAGCTAAATCTAAACAACTGAGAAGTAAATATAAATTTAAATGAAAAGTAATAATATAAAAAAAAGAAAAGAAATAGAACAAGAATAGAATTTAGCTAAGGATATTTGAGATGTAATAAAGATAGAGAAGATGAATTTTTTTAAAGAAATTCATTGAAAGAAATATTGAAAAATTTGCTATTTGAAAGTTTACGCAAAGTTTTGGTTAGTCACGTATTGTTTCTCTAGATTTAATATTCATTTATTTTAATGCCACATATTTAATTGGAAAAATATATATAAAATTACTGACTGTAGATAGGTCGGTCCCAGTAATTGTGAGCTTACTAAATAACTTAACAGTTCTGATAGACTAAATCGAAATTATTGGGAGAAACAAAATAATTATGCCATAAATAAAAAAGATGAACAAAAATCAAAGCTTTCCGAATGAGATATAAGTGTTGTATTACCGTCATGGCAAGCAAAGCTAAAAAAAAAATAAAAAATGGGCACCAAGTTGTGAAAGAATGCTGCTTAAATGTGTCTAGATGGACGGCAATTCGTGTTTCGAAGCATTCTCCGCACATCGTAAAACAAAAATTAAAAGCTATGTACAAGTTATTGGATAATCCAGTTAAAATCTACCTCCAATTTGCACGAGGAAAAAAAGAAACGGATTGGGAAAAAGATTATTATTTTAAAAAGTTTATTATTTTTGCCAAATTTTCTATTGCCATTTTGAAAATTTTTTCGATTTTCGTTAATTTTTTTCCGACGAGAAAATTTTTGTTAAATTAGAGATATATCCGAAAAGAGCCTCTATATTCTTCCAAAAGGAATTTTTGTGGATGTACCTTAATGAGTTTGTTTGAAATAATTTTTCCAAGTAGTAAATTCTGCAGAAGACATAACAATACTGAGGCCGACTTTGCTTTCATTCTTGCAGAAACACAGTGCCCACGAACGAATTTTCTGGCATGACAATGCTTTCATTTCATAGTACACAAAGATCATAGACAAGATTGCAGTCACATAACGTTACAGATTCAAAATAATTAGCATGTTCTTCTGATCAGAAACAAACATAAGATAATTGGCGTAGTTTTGTTTAAAAAAATATGTGATGAAAACAAGCAACACCAAAAGTTTTCAGAGTTGCAAAACGCTGTTACTACGGCATGTAAATTTATTACTCAGGACAAACTTCGAACAGTTAGAACTTTTAATAATTCGAATTTCTAACAATTTGAACTTCGAGCATTTTTGAGCCAATCAAATTTTTGAGTAAACTATTTTTTTATTTCGTGAAAATTTTATTATTATTATTTTATCTTTATTCAAACAATGATTGAATTTTATTGGTACATCCGCAAAAATTTCGAAAATCATTTTGTTTATTTTGAATAAATTTATTTTTAGTAGTCTTTCATAAGAATATATTAGATTTATTCTGTGACTATAGTTATGCACCATAGTGTATAACATATTCAACAGTAAAATTGGGAAGTTCCGTTTTTCTCTCTCTCTCTCTCCAACAATCTATGCATTACATAAATTTCAATGTTTCACAACTTTCGGAGCAAACAAATTTTATTGTAATTAGTTTGTAGGGGGAAGCCGCCCTAAGAAGAACATTTCTAGTGAATCAGTGAACGGAAAATTTTTCTTGGATAAAGAAATTTTCTTGAGTAAAAATATTTGAGAGTATAAATAGTGATAGTTTAAAAAATGTTTAAATAAAAATTTTTTTTTTGAGTGAATATCTTTTAAGGTAAGTAGAAATCTATATTTTTCTATTTTTTTTATGGTTTTCACAATAATTTTTTAAAAAGTTGATTTATGGATTTTTAAAGTAGAAAAATTTGGTTCTAAGGTAAAATTTTGAACTATAATATTTTTTTTAAAGAACATTTAATTAAAATAATTTTTTTTTAAATTCGGAAATTTGTTTAATTCTAAAAAATTATTATAATACAGACTCATGGTAACTCTATAACATATGAATAAAAAGAAAGAAGGAAGAAATAAACGGAATAACCTTTATCATTTTAACATCATAATGCTCTAATGCTAAGCGTAGGGAAATAACCCATTTATGACAGAGGCATGACAAGCCAATTTGTTTTCGATGCTATTTCCCTCATAAAATATGTACGAGTATCTTTTGGTTTAATCTGATGGGTGTTGATACTAACCTACATACAATAGAGTGAATGAATGAATGAATGGGTGAATGGGTGAATGAGTGAATGAGTGAACGAATGAATTGTTTAAGGATGCTTATTGTTGGTTACTCTAATAGAATATGAATGACTGCTCCGGCTGCTGTCTCATGGTTATGGCAAGCAGTAGCAAATTATAAGAAGCTAAAGCGCCTAAGCATAAATAAAGAGATGATGTATGATGATAACACGCTACTGAGCTACTAAGAATATAATACATAATTATGTATGACGATGATGATGACGATGACGATGATGAAAATGATATGTTGATTGATGACTGATGATTTAGAAATCATATGTAGTCAACGCTCAAGTGTGTCTTAAATTGCTACTAAAAAAAATTTAATAGACTTTAAGTATTTAATATACAAATTAAGAGAATGAAGAGTTTCATTTCTTTTTCTTACTTTTCTTTCCTTGTTTTTCTATTTTCTTCCACCAACTTTTACCTGGTAATAGGTACTTAAGATTAACATCTTTATTTCATGTACTTTTCACAATGCCTTCATGTGTGTTATATTCAATGTTGGTTTTTTATATCCGCCAACAGTTTAAACTTTAACTGAAAAAAAAAAATTAAAAAAGAAAGAATGAAATTTCATTGAATCAAAAAAAAAAATAAATAAATAAAAAAAATTGAGTAGTGTAGCGCTCAAAACCAACCACCACCACCACCACCACCACCCCCACCAACACTCTCACTATCACCACCCAGTGAGCAAACAATCAATTCCAGTAGTTGGCAGCATGCGGCTTGCATGAGTTTATAGCCACCTTCATCGCCGCGCTGTTTATATTTTCCAGCAGGTGAAGAACATTTAAGCTAAAAAGTCATTGAAACTTTTACCATTAAAAAACACACAAAATAAAGCAAAAAATCACATATAGTTACTTACATACAAACATTTTAACATGAGAAATGTATAACGGAAATGAACTCGAGTGACGTCAGTGTGTGCAATGTGCTGCCAGTAAATTTTGTGTAATTTTTGTTTTATATTCTTTGTTGTATTTTTTTTTTTTTTTTTTTTTTGGCAAATATGTGGTAGCAGCAATTGAGAAAAAGTTGTTGCATTGTTTAAAGTTTAAAATAAGTTTTCGAATAGCGCAAAAATCAAGCGTTATAAATTGAGTAATTTAGTAAAAGGAAATTGGACAAATTCAATTGATACGCTGCTGGTTTTTCTTATACGGAAACAGTTGGTCTTTTGAGGAAATTTGATCGTTTGATCAAAAACAATGGTATATCGTCAAGCTTCTGGTGCCGGTGTTGTAGGACCCAATACTAGAATCACAATCCCTCTGGGTATTTGGCCCAGTGTCTTTCAAGCCGAAATATACGCAATTGAGACCTGCGCTCATATAAACCTGTATAAAGGTCTTAAAGGCGCAAATATTGTAATTTTTTCAGACAGCCAGGCGGCTATCTTAGCACTCTCTTCATGGAGTTTTTCCTCTAAACTGGTGAAAGAGTGTTTTGACAGTCTCCAGCGCCTGTCTACCCGTAACAAAGTGACGCTTTGTTGGGTACCCGGCCACTGTGACATTATTGGTAATGAGGCAGCCGATGAACTGGCTAGACAAGGTTCATCTACCAAGCACATTGGCCCCGATCCGTTTTGCGGAGTCGGCTGGACCACTACGAAATCTATCGTTGAGGAGTGGTCTAAGGCAAAATGGCTAGAGTATTGGAACTCTATCCCAGGTTTAAGACAGGCAAAAGCGCTTATCGTTCCGTTTGCCCAAAATAAGCCCATCTCTTATCCCAAATCAGACCTTAGGCTACTGGTGGGCTACATGTCTGGACACTATGGGCTCAGATATCACCTAAACGAAATAGGTCTGTGTAATGAGACAGAGTGTGGTCTATGTCTGGAAGATGACGAATCGACACCTCACATTCTGTGTGAATGTCCGGCCTTGGCTCGGCTCAGAGGAAGATTTTTTGGTGTTCCTTTTCTGACGGCTAATCAAATAAAATCTTCTTCTAAAAAAGATGTCTTGACTTTAATTAGGTCAGCTTTACGTCTTTTGTCATAAAATGGGGAATGGCACAAAAGATCTTTTAGGTCGCAGTGCCTGCCTGGTTGGGCTTCCCTAAATAATAAATAATAATGGGTGCGTTTCCCGGGTGCAAAATAAAAAAAAAAAAAACCGCTTTCAAAGTGTGTCAGAAACGCGTCACTGAATGAAATTGTATACATTTTACTTTTAGCAAATTGCTACTTCACGCTTCAGCTTTACATTCTGTTCCTCACTTTAGGGTGTTTTGAGCAGGTGCATGAATGACAAATGGTATTGTCATCTGCAAAGGAGCGAATAGGATTTCTAGTCAAAGATAAGGAAAAATGTTGGGGAGAGGACCGAGCCCTGCGGTACCCCTGCATTAATGGCACGAGCCTACGAAGTAAAATCATCTATCACAACACGGATAGAGCGGTCACTTACAAAACTCGTCATCTATCGAGTGAAGTTATTACCGACCCCATACGCAATCAGTTTTGACACTAGTGCTTTATGCCACACTCGGTTAAATGCCTTGGAAATATCCAGAGCAAGCCATTGACACTATGGTACCAGTTTTCGGTGAGGTTTACCATAAGTTCGAACGTTGAGCGATTACGGCGGAAACCGTATTGGCGGAAATTAAGCAACTCATTTCGCTGTAAATATTTGACCAAGTGAAAGTTAATTACACTTTTCACGAATTTGGACAGTGTAGAACAAATTCGCGAGGGTACGTAATCTTGTTCTTCTTAGGAACCGGTTGGACGCATTAGCAACTTTCCAACAAGTTGGGAACACACCAATAGCATAGGAAATGTTGAAAAGATTGCGCAACGGTCGCGTCTTTGTTAACGCGCATGCCATCAATACACGGGGTGGAATGCCATTGGGCCCTGAAACCTTATTTATATCTAGATTTTTGATACACTTAAGTTTTTAAAATCGCTGATTACGAAATAAAATTCAAAACTAGAAAGTTAAAAATAGTTAATTCAATATGGCGGATGATTGTTCGAAAAAAGCATTTAATTTTGTTGAAACTCAGTATGTAGGATTATTTTAGGTAAATAATTAACCCTAAGATGATGTGACGACTAGTTAAAAGTTCAGAAGATTCGAACATAATTTACACTTTTCATACAATTTTTGCTAAATTTCTGAAAACTTACAAGATTTGTACATCTTGTGGCACCAATAAAAATTATCTGATTTCAAAAACTGTTTTTGCATTATGTTTGTACTTGCCAGGAGCTGTGCAATTTGAAAAAAAATTTCGAAATTTAGATACTTTCAAGACCCTTTTTGAACCTGAAGATATGATCTGATTTCAAAAATTTGTTTCCCACTTTTATTCATCTGAATGTGTAGAAACTTAGCCAGGCTGATAATTTTTAATTTGACGCCATTTTTTTTTGTGCTGTACTCAAGGATAGAACCAGTAGAAGAGAGTAGAGAAACAGGAAAGTTATGTCGGGATAAATCGGAAGAAGAAAAGTCTAGGGTCTCTCAACCTCGAACTTCTTTGTTTCGCTGATAAACTTTAGAAGCTAAGGAAGGGGGAGAGTGTGACATTATTCATACTCAAGACATCACTACCCAACAGCCTTAATCTGATTCTCGCGAACGCCGGACAGCTACAAAGATAATGCTCCGTAGTATCGTCGTCTTCAAGACACGATTGGCAATAGTCATATGCTGACCACATGTGTTGTGCCCCGTGATGACACCCACCAGTAATCTCAGGTCCTTTCTTCTCAGTTTGGGAAGAAATTCCGCTGATTTTCTGTTAGGTTGTCTCACGAAGCACTTTGCGGTTCTGCAGGAGTCAAGCTCGAACCATTTTTCTCGATGGATAGAACCCACAAAATCGTTGATCCAACGCATGATCTCATTAGAACTTACGCCCAGAAAAGGTTCCGAACCCCATGGTGTAATTGGAGAGCCTTCATTAGCTAGTTTATCAGCTAGTTCATTCCCTGCAATACCACAGTGTCCTGGAACCCATATAAGGCATAACTTGTTGCGTTTTGCAATACTATTTAGTTTTGCCTTACAATCGCTGATCAATTTTCGAGAAGTTGACAGGGTTTGGCAAGGGCCTTCAGTGCGGCTGTCACTGCAGATACCTATGCACTTCCCATGCCATCTCTTCTAAATTATCCAGCTCACCCCGTCTAGGATAGCGCAAAATCTCCGTTAGGAAGACTGACGCCATCTTTCCAGTGAAAACGAGTACTTGGTCTCATCGTCCAAATACCAATCGGATCCAGTACCGTTTGAGGTTTTATATCCGTCGGTATAGAAGACATGACAAAGACCTCTGAACTTAACCATTGATCACGTTTCGGGAACCTGACTTCATATCTTCTTTCGAAGCGGATGCAAGACACATGATTGTCCACGGGCATCAAGAATAGTGGGCACTGTACTGTCAACTGGTGGCATATCATACTGTACCCTACATCCACCTCGACATGCCAGACTCTATTTAACCAGAGTCTGTAAGCCACTCTCATCGCTTCTTTTCGCTTCTTCTTTGAAGATCCAGAGGAAGCAAGTCAATCAAGGCATTGAGGGCATCACCAGATGTAGTACACATTGCACCAGTGATACCCAGGCACACACTTTTCTGGGTTAGACTAAATTCGAAATTTTAAATTTTTTCAGTCTTAATTTATTTAATTTTTTGGTTTATGACCAACGATCAAAATGCATAAGATTTTCAATCGTTTTAACTCTAAATTTACCGAATACTAATTTCTTGAATTTTGGTCAGCTTTTTAAATTTTTCGACCACTGTGCGGTCAGTAGCAGTATGGCATTCCTATTTCCTAACAGATAAAGGATCTCCACTCGCCGAATTACATAAATGTGTGTACGGGACTCCTATTATTTTCTTATTTTGTATGCATTTCAAGGTTTCTTTAGAAAGCAATTTAAAAATAAAAATTGAACTATTAATGAACTCAAATAAAATATAAAGAAATAATTTACTGCCCACATAAAATCACAAAAATTGAATTTCGAAAAGCAATTCATGTCAAACACTTGCCACAACTTTCGCCATCTCCTGCGAAAGCAAACAAAAAAAAAAAAAAAAGAGAAAAAATATTTCATTTTCAACTTTACACATTGCAATGTTGCAATAAATTTTACAACTTTTAACATTCGCATGGATGCAATAAAAACGAACAAATAAATGCAGCCATGCAAGCGCACGATTCTCGCTGTTGACACTTCAAAGAACACCTTAAAAAATATATACAGTGAACGAGTGCAAGTGCGAGTACAAATGCTAATGTCCAAATAGATTACATTCTAACCTTTTGCCATGCAACAGTAACATGTAAATGTTGCAAGTAAACAATAAAAACAACAACAGTAGCAGCAGTAGTAGCAACTAAACAACAAAATAAACAAAGTAAACAAAAGAAGGTGCAAATTTTATTACGCAAAAAAAAAAAAAAAAAAAATAGTAAATGAAAGGAAGAGAAAATAGTTTTGGGGAACTATTACTACTACAAAAACAAAGATTACTACTACATTACAACAGCAGTTGCTGTAGTAGCAAGTATGTATGTATGTATGTAAATGTGTTGCTGATGCTACAAAGTAACCAGCACACACACACGCACATACATACATACCAAGGCCGTATTTAGGGGGAGGTTTTGGGGGTTCTGACCCCCCCCCCCCCTCCCCCAAATGTGAAAACTTTTTCCTAATTTTTGATATTGATTGCCAGTGGATGGAAAAAAAGTCAAAATAAAATCTATTGAACGATTTTTAAATATTGTTTTATCGGTTTCTTTCTAAAAAGTCAAATAAAAGAAAAGATTTTAATAATAAATTTGAATTGAAATCGTACCAAGTTGTGCAACATGACCAAAAACGGTATTTTCAGGGGTTTCAACCCCATTTTTCTAAAACGTGACGTAATGGGAAGTTTTTGACCTCAGATTCATGTTCAGCATGAAAAATTCATTCGCAAACACTAGGAACAATTCACCAAACCCATGCAGGACAGTGTTATTGAATAAGCTTCAAAGTTCTTAATCTTAAAATAAAATTAATCCTTTAACCCATTATTGCTCAGAGCACCCTACTCGGAAGATTTCAGTGCTGTGCCTGCACGAATTTAGGGAATATATGCCAACCTCATCCGGGCTCATCATCATTGATAATGGCCCAAATTCCCACTTATAATCATTTGAAAAAAATTAGTCTCTGACTATTTTTGGTATTTTTGATCATTTTTTTGAGGTTAGATTCATTATCAGTAATGGCAAGTCAATGAGTTATCGAAATTATATCTTTCACGATAAAAAATGTATTGGAATCCACATTGAATAATATTTATTTGAAAAAACTTAATTTTTTTTGTCATTTTCTGCCATTTTTTTTAGGTTAAGATTAAGAAACTTCGGAAACAAACATTTTTCCTAAAGCTTTAAGACATTTATCCACTTTTCTCCCTAGTCAGTTAGGGTCCATCAAATGCATCATCGTATTTAATTTATTGTATTTAAACATCAGTTTCATAAAAATTTTATATGAATATTTTCGTCGAATGAAACTCCCCCCCCTCCCCCCCCCCCGAAAAAAAATCCTGGCTACGGCCCTGATACATACATATGCAATTCAAATGATATTTGTGAAAATTAAGCAAAATGTTTTCTCTGCATTCAACATTCAACATATATATGACAATGTTTTCTTCTTTTCACTTTTTTTTTTGAATTTTTTTTTTTTTTTTTGATAGGTAGAAAACATTTTACTTCATTTATGTATACGAGTATGTATTTGTGTGTGTGTGTGTGTGTGTGTGCATTGCCTGACTGCCTTGCTTTTGCCTTGCCTGCCTGCATATATTGCGATAGTGTGTGTTAGTGACAGCAGATGCCTGTAATTAAATCTACGTCAACATGAGTCAACATGTGTGATATGTTGCTGTTGTTGTTGTTCTTGTTGTTGTTGTATTTTTCTGTGTTCTTTTCTGTGTGTGTACGAGCAGTAATTGTTCCAAGCAACAAAAGTCACAACTTATTTATATGGGATTGTGTGTGTATGTGTGTGTTTTCTATGAGTGTGTGCATATGTCTGTAAATGAATGCATGTTTTTTTTTTTGTACCCATTCACATACACAGACACACACACACACACACGTTAAAAAATTTTGAATTGTGTCATCATTTACAATGTGTTTTCATATTTAATTACATCTCAGTGCAAGCACAAAATTAAATAAAATTAACACAATGACAAAATTTTTTATTTTTTCACATGCAAGAGAGAAACACTTGAAGTTGATGAGATTTAAAAAGGAAAAATTAAGAAATTATAAATTTTGTCATACGGCAAAGAGTTAAAAGCTAAAAAAAAAATTTGTGTATTGGCCATTCCAAAGTAACGGAGAGGATAAGGGGAATCTTATAACGATATTGATCTCATACAAGAAAATGATATTTTCCTTTGATACTAGGGGGCTTTCGAGGGTTCGATAACAAGTTCTCACCAACAAACTTTCGTTAAAAAAATAATGGGTCCGTCTAAGTTATACATCAACAAAGTGGGTAACGGAGAGGACGCGTACGATATGGGAAATCTTTATTTTCAATTTCAAGCCCCAAATTCTGCGAATTCCAGCGAGCTGTAGAGTCGAATTTTTTTTTTTTTTTTTTGACGATTCATGGACCTTTGTAAATTACGAAAATCCTAATGGTTTCGCTGAAAAATAATTACATAATGAGAGAAAAAACATGGGAAAAGTAACGGAGAGGACGCGTACGATATGGGAAATCTTTATTTTCAATTTCAAGCCCCAAATTCTGCGAATTCCAGCGAGCTGTAGAGTCGAATTTTTTTTTTTTTTTTTTGACGATTCATGGACCTTTGTAAATTACGAAAATCCTAATGGTTTCGCTGAAAAATAATTACATAATGAGAGAAAAAACATGGGAAAAGTAACGGAGAGGACAAGTACGATCGCTCCCTTACATTTTTATGTTATATGGAGAATCGGCTCAGCAAATGTTTAATATCTGAAAATTGGAAATGTTTTTAAGTAATTACATAAGTAAATATTAGGAGTATGAATGTATAAACTCTTATTTTTTTTCGTAATTTGAACATTTATTGTGAAAAAGTGATTATAAATTTATTCTTTAAAGTATTGTCCATCGTTAGACACAACCTTTTCCCATCTTTCTGGTAGCATACGGATTCCGCGTCGAAAGAACTCCTCATCTTTTGAGGCTATCCACGAATCGACCCTTTTTTTGAGTTCTTCGAAAGAACGGAAGTGCTGTTCAGCCAGGCCATGTGTCATCGATCGGAACAAGTGGTAATCAGAAGGAGCAATGTCTGGAGAATACGGCGGGTGGGGTACCACTTCCCATTTCAGCATTTCCAAGTATGTTTTTACTTGCTTTGCAACATGCGGCCGAGCATTGTCGTGCTAAAGAATAACTTCGTCGTTTCTATTCTCATATTCTGGCCTCTTATCCTTTAATGCTCGGCTCAAACGCATCAATTGTAGAAGGTAGCGGTCTTCAGTGATCGTTTCATTCGGTTTCAACAGCTCATAATACACGACACCTTTCATATCCCACCAAATACACAGCATGAGCTTGGATTGATTAACCGGAAGTCTAGTTGGAACCCATTGGAAAGATTGGAACAAGAACTTTGGTAGAGGTAGTGCGGTAAACCTAAGTAATCTATATGACTGCTGGTTTTCTGACATTCTCCAGTGATTTCATGTCTACCGTGTAACTGCAAATGCTTTCAACTTTTCTATTATTGGGAAGGGAAAATGCAGATGTTTTATGAACTTAACCTCTTCTTTAAATCTACAGCTATTAAAAAAAGTCTTTGTGAGGTATTTGGAATCTCTACAATTTCTTCTAATTTCAAAGTTGGACAGGATTGGTTCAGAATCAAACGCAGTTTAGTGGTGTCACACTATAAATTTTTGTTTTTTTTTCCCCCTTAACTTTTCTAGGAAGTATCGAGTAAAAATAAGGTAGTTCTTCAAGACTGCTCTATCTAGGTTTGTGTCAAAACTAAAATATGAATAGACGACCTCGATAGCCTATTGGATAGTGCACTAGACTTTCATCTGGGAGGTTCGGGTTCGATTCCCGTCTTCGTCTGGTGGTTAATTTTCATAACTTTCTTATATTCACTATCAAGTGAATGTGAAGTGTATGAGAATTATAAGATAGTGTACAAGTACACACATTGGTTGGTAATGGCAAAACCACCAAGCCGATAAAAAAAATTGCCACACCGCCGTTCGGAATCGGCGTTAAACTGTAGGTCCAACTATGTGGTATCACAATGGGCCGTTCAGGCCTAAGTGTGTCTCTCGACAGCCACTCCAACCTAACCTAACCTAAAATATGAATTACAGTAAATGGAGAAGTTTGGCGTTATCGCTATTTCATGGCATTGTCACTAGATGTCGCTGTTGTGTGCATATGCCAAATGATGGCTTTTGCTCTTCTTCTTCTTCTTTTATAGAACAACCGCCTGTTTTTCCTGTTCATTAATGAGTTATATTTCAACAGTTTTATAACGAATCTGAGCGACAAAATGAAAAAATTCTCTTAGAAAATTTTTACTCTTTACTGTTGCCATTTCGATTCCGATTCCTGGTGGTGTCTACAAAGTGTCACCAGAGGCTACTTATTCAAAAAATATATTAGTGTTGCTATTAGTAAGATTACACCACATCGATTTCCAAGATTTTTACGTTATTGGAAATGGTTTTTTTCAAAATTGGTTTAAAGAGCAAACTCTGGCTAGGGTAATTTTTACAACTTTTTTTGAATAGCTTAATAGCTTTTACCAACGAAAAATTATACTGTAACGATCATAAATATTTTGAAGCAAAAATATAATCTTTAACTACGCGATTTAACAAATTTAACTTACAACCTTTTCTTTTAAGTAAATTCACATATTTTTTTACATTTTACATACATGTACTTACATGATTTGGATACATATTTACAAGTATGTAATAAGAGCATTTCCCTTTCATATGTAAATAACAAGAATTTTTTAACTTAATGAATACTACTTTATTATCTACTTGTAAATACGTGTGTATATGCATACATACATGTATGTAAGGACGTACATATATGTGTGTGTGTAATTGTATGTATGCGCTTGCTGCTTGGTTGTTTAATTTTTTCTTTTTTTTTTCATTTCCACTTGACGCACTTGAGTTTCATTTTCATTTCCATACAATTTCCTGCTTCATGTACTGTGTATAAAATGCTGAGCCGCAGTCGAAGCCACAGAGAGAGCTACAGCCGCCGCAGAATGCCGCACCACACAAAGAGCGAACTGTTTTTTTTTTTTTTGCGGGTTCATAGTTACTTTCTTTTCTTTTATTTCTCTCATATTCCCCCTAACCCAACACACACACACACACATTTATACTATTTAAATATGTTAAAGAAGTTTTGTTGTTGTTGTTAATTTTTGTTGATGCTGAGCCTCTTTTCTCATTACAGAGTTGCATTGGGAAGAACGCAACCAAACAAAAAAAAAAAAACAAAAACAAATACTCGCATTTTATAATAATAAAAAATTATTTTTTGGTACGTCGCTCACCCATCTATGTGAAGTAACAGTGAGAGAGAGTGAGCGAATGAGAAAGGGCAAAGTAGTAATGAGAGCGTTGCCATACATCTATATTTGCTACTCTTAACCTCACTTCACACAGCACACAAAAAACAGCTATGAAAAGGAGCGGGAGAGAGAGAGAGAGTGGAAATATTTTTACCCGAATTAACACTTTCTCTCTATTTTCTGGTTATTTTTACGCATCATGCTTTTGTGGCCAATTTTTTGTTGCTGTATATAATTTTTTTTTTCATTATGCTCAACAATAATGTTTTTGTTGTTGCTGTTGGTATTCTTTGTTCTTTGGTGCTGGTGGTAATTTTATTATTGCTGACGCTGTTAAATTGTGCAATTGTTGCTGCATGAATTTCAGTTATTGTTATTTGCATCCTCTCGCTCTCTCGAGTGGTGATGGCGGCTGGTGGTGCTACTATACAAATTGTCACATGGTAGTTTTATTGTTTCGTTGTTGTTGGATTGAAGTGCCCTTAAAGCACTCATATTTCGCTCACTTATATTCCTTTCATAATTTACATATTAAAGGGAAATGTTTTAATTTTTTAATTTTTTTTTAAATAATGAAATTGTATGACTCTTATATATAACAGTTTGCAACGTTTAGTGGTAATCCACTTATGATTGCTTCAGATTCGGTGCTAAAGTCAGCATAAGCAACTTATAAATAAAGTATACGTACAGGCTTATTATTAGCTAGGTGACAAGCCTGATTGTCACCGAAATTTTGTCATTTTTTTGTCACTTTTTTTTCGTACGTTTGCAAGTGGAAATTTTGCATATTTCAGCTTGATTATTAAAAGAACTTTTTCAATCTACTATATTAAAATATTTGTAACATTTATCGGTTAGTTACACAAGTGGTATCATAATGAGCCGTTCAGGCCTAAGTGTGTCTCTCGACAGCCACCTAACCTAACCTAATACTATGGTCAAAGAATGGGTGCTGCTTGAAACACCATCGTACTCAGATCACAGGAATTTAAGCTTAAAAGTTAACTACTATCCTACTCAAATTAACAAAATTCTAAGGAATCCAAGATATACGAACTGGAACCTTTACGAAGAAATTTTTTTTTAATTGGGAATTAAACGGGCTGAAAATAATTACTTCACATGTAGATCTCGAGGTACAA
The DNA here is from genome assembly GCA_963691655.1 of Toxonevra muliebris. Lineage (NCBI taxonomy): Eukaryota > Metazoa > Arthropoda > Insecta > Diptera > Pallopteridae > Toxonevra > Toxonevra muliebris. The sequence goes on along the minus strand of OY829329.1, from coordinate 17,534,313 downwards.
CTCGTAACACTGACCAAAGTTCTCTAGGTTAGGTTAGGTTGGAGTGGCTGTCGAGAGACACACTTAGGCCTGAACGGCCCATTGTGATACCACATAGTTGGCCCTACAGTTTAACGCCTATTCCGAACGGCGGTGTGGCAATTTTTTTGTCGGCTTGGTGGTTTTGCCATTACCAACCAAGGTGTTTACTTGTACACTATCTTATAATTCTCATACACTTCATATTGATAGCGAATATAAGAAAGTTATGAAAATTAACCACCAGACGAAGACGGGAATCGAACCCGAACCTCCCAGATGAAAGTCTAGTGCACTATCCACTAGGCTATCGAGGTCGTCAGTTCTCTAAGAGTAAGTCCAAACCACCTTGGTGGAACAAGAAGTTAGGTTCCTCACGAAAAATCTTTAAGCTGGCAAAGTCAGCTGATGGTGAAGAATCGTGGAGGGAATACAAGAATGTGCTGAAGCAATATAAGAAAAAAGTGCGCATCGCTAAAAGACTCTTGAAAGGAATTTTGTGGGTGCATGGAAAAAACGGTGGAAGTGGCGAGGTTAAAAAAACTGCTATCAAAGCACCCAACCTTGTCAACGAATACTTGTAAACATTCGCTTGTAGATCTCCCTAATATACACTTCCCGGGCTGCACAACCGCGATTGATGACGAACCAGTCAGGAGTGGTGTGCACTCTGTACCGGCAAACATAGTCACTAAAAGCAGGTTAGAATTGACAATAAACTCGTTTGAACCATTTAAATCACCCGGGGTCGATGGAATATTTCCCGTCATGTTACAGAAGACCATGAACTTTGTAACTCCATGGCTAAGACATATCTATAAAGGTTGTTTAATATTAAATTACGTTTCTATAGCCTGGAGAGTAACGAAAGTTGTATTTATACCGAAAGCAAGTAAAAGCAGCCTTCTCTACTCGAAAGACTATAGACCGATTGGTCTCACTTCCTTTCTTTTTAAAGCATTCAAAAAAATATTGACAGCTTATATAGGCGGCACAATAAATCCTGAATATCTGTCAAAAGCACAACAAGCATTTACGATAGGCAATTCCACCGAGATTGTACTCCATACGTTAGTATTGAATAAAGAGAAAGAACTAGAATATAAAGAATATGCCCTAGGGGTATTTCTAGATATTGCTAGTCCCCTAATAAATATTAAAAAATTGACGATTTATTCATACTTGCCACCAAAAATATGTTCTGTCATGATGGCAAGTGATCACCGTCATTTAAAAACCATTTCTTTGGGTAATTCGTGATCACGAGATCATTTCGCAAAGGTTATAGCCATAGCCAATGCTCTTTTATAATATTTTTATATTTTTGCTATAGCCTAGTGAGCGTGAGTCAAAAAGCACTCAAGCGCCCATCTCTAGTGGAGAGTAAGAGCCGGAACAGAATCAAAGCTATTGTCGATGTCGACAAGCAACAAAATACACGTAAACATATGAAGACGTCTAAGACGAAATCGTCGGTCGAACATTCAACAATTAATAATTTATTAAATTTTTTTCTTGTCGATTAGCGACTCTCTCTTTCGTTGCTACGAAGTGTTGCCATATTTTAGCTAACGTTTGAGTATGTTCAGCGTTATTTTCTGCAATGTTTACTATCTTCTGAGATTTATTTTGTTTTATTTGTTGGGACTCAAAAACGGTTTTAATATCCTACAAAATAGATATAGATGAAAAATTAATAGAAGAAATTAAAAAATTTGATTTCTTGTTCAATTTAAAAAAAAATCACCAGATAACAAAAATGTAATTAAAAAAGAGGAAACTAGGAGAAAAAAATGGTCTTCGTCCATCAGTTTCAATTGTTTCATACATGTATTGAAAAAACCTTCTTGCCCTCGGGTAAGATTCCTGTTTGCTGTATACAGCAACTCATATATTTGATGCACCAAAAAAGCAAGTTACTCTATTTTAATAATAACAATTGTGACTCCAAGTCTTCTAACATAAAAACTAAATTGTGTATTAACGAACACAAGGCTGAAGTGAAACTTCTTGTGAACTAAACGAAACACAAGCAAATAACAAGCAAATGAAATTTTTCAATCTCTAAATTTTTTACTTCATTGGCTTGTGTTTTTTAATTTCATTTGCTTGTTTCGTTTAGTTCACAAGAAATTTCACTTCTGCCTTGTGTTCGTTAATACACAACTAATTTTTTTTTTTTTTGGGATTAATTCTAGAACAAAAATTGCAACTCTGTACCGGTAATGTCGATGACAATTGTAGACGAACTCTTTTCCTGTGTGCGACATCTTCGTGTAATTCCTTGGACATTTGCGCCATCTGTGTGTGAAATGTATAACTGCCAAAAACTTTAATATGGCGACGCTACACATTATTCTTTCTGCCATAGGCGTGTGTGTGTGTGTGTGTAATTAACATGTTATATTGAATTAAAACTATTTATGAATCGTTTATTATATAGTTTGCACGTGAATTCAGTTAGGGAATATTGATATTTAGCCCCTCATGCACATTGCTCGACAAAATTATGTCGCATTGCAAACTTACGCGCTAAGTCACATCCGGTTGGTTTTACTATAGGACAAGAGAAAAGAAGTTTCACTTCAATTATTTACACTTTATTTTATTGTTGTGAAAGGAAAATATAACGGAAAGCAAAAACCACAAAACAAAAAGTGACATTTATTTTTTCGACAATCGACAAGCAGTTCATTTCGTATGTGCTCTGATAACTGATTATTGTCGACGAGGGAACATCGATAGTCGACAAACGCTTTGATTCTGTTCTGTCTCTAAGCAAATATAAAAGAGAGAGCATTTGTTGAAATAGTAGACATTAAGATTGTAATTCAAACGAGAGAGCACTGCTAAATACTGACGCTCTCTTCTTCAATCTCTCAAGCACACAACAAAGCGGTGTAAGAGATGCTTCACTCCGACTGATCTCCACCATGGTCTACACCACCTATATCCGCCCCAAAATGGAGTATAATTCGCACTTATGGGCAGGAGCTTCACGAACGCCACTAGAGCTCCTGGATCATATTCAACATCGGGCGATAAAGCTAATAGGAGACAGTAGGGTTTCAAGCTCTATTGACTCCTTGGAGCACCGTAGAAACGTGGCTTGTGTGACTCTGTTCTACCGGTATTTTCATGGTAAATGTTTCGCTGATATACGGAATTTGATTCCACCAGTTCATGTGTTCACCAGAACTACACGAACTGCAAGCGACAGTCACGCATTCCACGTTGATATGGTACCCCAACGCACCACGCATTACAGAGATAAGCTCTCTACAACCGTTTTTCCTAACTTTTACGACCTTTCCAAATTTAAAACAAACGTTCACAACTTTTTCTCCCTTTTTCCTCCTACCACTAATCTATCTTCCTTCCTCAATCAATGCAATGCTTTGCATTTATAGGGGTACCCCCTGATTGTTGATTGCTTAAATAAAAAAAAAAAATAAAAAAACAAACCACACCTACTCTCTCACACTAGCTCTTCTTCTTCCACACGACAGCAATTAAGAAATTATTATTTAAGGAGATTTGCACTGTGCACTCAAGAACTATTGTGTCTCTACGTTAGCAATACAGCTCGTCCATTTATTACGGGACTAAGTGCGTATCACTAATCCAGTCAAAATCTCTCCAAAGTACGTAGAAATACTTTCTATTATCATCAATGCTTGGTGTTAATTCGGTCCTGTGAGAACACCTAGAGCAATTCGAAGCTAATTTCTCCTTATACCATGTGCCCATTGAGCCGAAATTGAGTGATTTCGATCATTTCCGTGGTTTCGGCTGAAATTGCGTTGAAATGCTCAATTTCGGCAAATAAAAATATGTAAAACGAAACCACGGAAATGAGGTAATTTCAACGAAACCTCATTCAAAATTGCGCAAAAACCTAATGCAACCCTGAATGTATTCACTAAAATGAATATTGAAATGAATTCGCTCTGACATTTATATTTTGCTTTGCTTACAACTTGATTAATGTAAAAATATAAAAAAAAGTAATTTATGTAGTGCGCGGGAAGAGGACCTCATAGCCCATGTATAGCTAGAAAAGGTGGAAGAGCTGCGTAGAGCAAACAAAAAAAAAAAAAAAAAACCAAAAAAAAATGGCCATACATATGAACAAATGGCGAAGGGGCTATACATAGTGGCTGCGGTTAAAGTGAATCAAGATGCACTTTTATTTCGTTGTTAAATATTTTTGCTTATCATTGTGATTCTCTTCGTATTCAAAAGGTTAGGACCGAAATATTTAGCAGTAATTATATTAGTCGCCGCCATTTTACAACAAGAAATAAACAATGGACTACCAAACGAAACCATAATCGAAATCAGCTTCACAATGTAAACGATTGCAGTTTCGTTCGAAACCATTTGCTGAAACTACGCAATTTCGGCTCAGTGGGAACATGGTATTATTTGATTCAGTCTACGTTGACAGATGTTTGCTATGAATAATTTGGCTTGTCTGTGTATAATGATACTCATTGTAAATGTGCTCTAAGGATATCATTTCATATAATTTAAACCACATTTAGAATATTTTTGTTTGGTTTCTGTTTTAAGGTTGTTGCCATTATTAGATTTCCGGTTTAGTTTTGTGATATTGTTGTTGTTATTCGCGCTAATTTGATTTTTCTTTTTAATGCTTCTTCAAATGGAAAATTGCAAAAAATTGTTTTGCTGTTTTTCTTGTGTTTTTTGATTCTATTTACATCCAGCAGAATTATTGCAGCATACCCAATAGAGAATTTGAGAAGCCTTTTAAAAAATACAAGTGCGAGAGCGAATAATGTGGGGGTGAGGTAACAGAAATCGTGGTCGTTCGTATATCCAGTGGACTGAGGTTAATCTTGAAATGTGAAACTTCAAGTCGACTGTATGCTAATCACTGTTTGAACCTAGTTAGGTTGTGTTTCGGCTAACATTTTCCTTCTGTAGGACAAATGTCTTGGGTTCAGCAAGAAGACACCAAGTAGTGAAAACTTTGTCAAAAAGAAAAGGAACAATTTAGGCCTGGGCCGCATCTAGTGCAGAGTTTTTCACTGCCTTCCATATTCCTCTGATAAGTGGTAAATTTTTACCTGAGACTTATAGTTTTCAGACCATGCCCAGACAATTATGCGAGTGCCTTTGAATCGGTTGCTTTTCATTATTTTCATATCAGATCGGTATGAATCAATTGTGGGTAAACATTTTTTTTATTTCCAGAAAGAGGTAGATAGAAAGATAAGTTGTTTTCTTCATTGCCTCACTAATTTAGAAGATATTACTAATCAGTTGTCAGACTCTATCAGGTTTGACATTCTTACGGTGTTCTGATGTTTTCAATATCTTTTTCTTTAAATCAAATATGTTTGTATTTGAATTTACTATTTTTTTGTTTGCTATCCCTGTAGTTGTTTCTCTTCCTATTGGGTACAAAGCAAATGCAAGAGCAATTGCTTAATTCTCCACATGTGTGAATGTTTGTTTAGGAATTTGTTGACCCACATGCAACTGTAACAATAACGCAGTTCAAACACACTCATACACACACACACACAGAAACACATACAAACATACCCAAGGAAACAAGTTTAACTTCTGTTGCATGTCAAGTGCATTATTCTTACGCATATAGAAAATTTCTACTGCTGCTGCTTTTTGTAATCATTTAATTTGATTTTACAGCAGGAGGCAACAAACAGCAGCAACAATTGTACTGCTTGTGTTTTTTACTGCTTCTATTTCTTCTTCCTTTTTTGCTTTTTTTAAAATTACTACAAGCTTTCATTATTTTATTTTTGCGTTGAAGAAGATTTTGTCAAAATTTGTCAAAAGCAATTAAATTTTCTGTGCTTTAGTTATAATCTAAAGCATTTAATGCGGGCTGACTGCCTGCTTGCTAACTTGTTAGATACTCAGAGCAGATGTTAAGCATTGAAAGGGTAGAGTAGGAAGTGGAACGAAATGATGGTAGATCGAGAAGTGCAGGGAGAAGGGTGGGCGAAAGTGAAAGGCGAAGTCAGAGGCGTTTTATCTTAAGAGTCTACATTACAATACGAACACAATTGGGGCTACAACTGCTAATAAACAACAAGAAAATCCATTAAATTGAGAGAAATAACGAGTGCGTCATCATCAGGGATGCCAACTCATTTTTTTTTGTCTCCCCGATAGATCTCGAGAAATTCCCCGATTTTCGATCAAATTCCCTGCACCGGTATAATTTTATATTACAACAGCACGATACGCACTTTCCATATAAACATTTTATAAAAACGAAAAAAAAAAAAAAATACTCGGAGTCAACGGAAAGGTACGCTAGCATCTATCAGATGTGCCTACTTCAAGCTCAAGCGGAACTACCGAAATCAGAACAGTCGAGCGGCTATGAAGGCATTGAAATCACACCAGGTGAACTCAAAACTGGTGTGGGAATGTCTTGATAAACTAAATACGCTTGGATCATAAAACCGAGTCTGGATTCTCTGGGATCCGTTCCACACAGGAATAAAAGGTAATGAAATAACATACGAGCTAGCGAAAAGAGGGGCGGAAACCTCTTTTATCGGTCCAGAACCATTCTACGGAATGGGAAAAGGATCCCTCTCCGCGATAATCAGGGAGTAAGAAGAAAAGTTAAGCAAATTATACTGAGACATCCAACCTGATTTAAGACAGTCGAAAACACTACTAGGGAATTACAACCTACAACGCTTTAGAGACTGTATGAAGCTAACAAAGAACAATCTAAGAATCAGAACAGGAATACCAACAGTGAACATTAAACTACCATCTAACAACAATGAAACTACTATCTAGCGACTTACACTTGTGGACATACAATTAAGTCATACACTTATAACTTAATTGTATGAATTTTAAGAAAAAACAAAGTTTCTATTGAAAAGAAACAAAACTAACGGTAAAATATTATCCTTCAGGCTGCCTGATCACTGCAGTGTATTTCAGGCAGAGGTCACGGCAATCAAGGAAGTCACGTACTGGCTGAAATATAACGTGATATCCAAGAGGGATATATGTATTTTTACCGATAGTCAGGCAGCTATAAAATCCCTTGAATCTGTCTACCTTACTTCTAAAATAGCTCTTAACTGTAGAGCGTCTCTTAACGAGATGTCCGATCAGTTCAATCTGCACCTAATTTGAGTGCCGTCGCATATAGGTATACCGGGGAACGAAACTGCTGACGGGTTAGCTAGAAAAGGAACACTGTTGCAAATCACTCCTGACAAGGAGCATATAGGCGTCCCAATGGCAACGTGTAAACTAAGGCTAGCCACGAATGCAATAAAACTTACTAACGAAAGGTGGTCACTGGAAAACACCTGCAAAATTACTAGACTCATTTGGCCTAAGCTGGATAGTCGCCGGACAAATGACCTGATACATACCAACAGGCACTTCATCAGTTCATCAGTACTGTGACTTTGGTGATTACTGGACATTGCCCCATTGGAAAACATGCAGAAAGACTGGGTCTTCCATATAGAAATCATTGCAGGAGCTGTGGCAACGAGGAAGAACAGGAATCTGTAACTCATCTTTTATGCGAATGCCCAGCTTTGATTCACGTACGAAAGAAACATCTGGACAATTTTGTCTTCGATGACCTTAAAGACTTGACTAACATCCAAATCAGACACCTACTTAACTTCCTGAAAGGTACTCAATGGTTTAAATGACCTGAATTAGAGGGATAGGGACTTCGCTCCTTTTGTATGGTATCGCAATGGGCCTTGTCTGGCCTAAGTGTGCTGGCGCTCGCTGGCAGCCATTTTAACCTAACCTAACCTAACCTAACGGTAAAATAAATAAATAACAGTTCAATATTTAAAATTATAAAAGAAATATGTAAAATTTAATATAATTTCATATAATTAAGTCATATGCTAAACAAAAATATTTAAAAATAACTAGTTTGATAATTTTGAACTGAAATTTTACCTTTGGTACTGTTAGTATTTTGTGGAAACCATTTTTGCCTGATAATTTCTGTACATCTCTTGGACTAGTACTAGAGCATTGGGCAGCAGTGATTTGATTCTAATCCTCCTGAATGATAGCCCATAAGGAAACCTTATTTTTTTGCGCTGCCACGACCTTTTTTAAAATACTCTATAAATTTTCTATATGGTTTAAATATGGACTTTAGGCTGGCCACTCGAGAATTTTTATTTTGTTCTCATTTTAACCAAAACTTGACGACCCGATATGTGTGCGTCGAGTCTCGTTATCATGCTGAAAAATCCAACCCAAAGGTAAATTTTCACCGTATCCTCAGAGAAGATGATTTTTAAGGATACCTTGGTATTTTTCAAATTTTAAGCAATTGGACTAACTCCAGATGAAGTGAAACATGTTTTACAGTTTTTTTTTAGTAAATTTTGGGTCCAGCTCAGTATTTGATCTCCATCGATCCCAAACACATTTAATTTGGATTCATGGCTCCAAACAATCGTTTTCCAAAAATGCTAGTACTAGTGGAGAAATCGTTTAGTGCACTGAATACGCTGCGCAATATTTTTTGTTGGACCGTTGGGTTTATGTCTGCTAATTCGTCCTAATATTTTTTTCGTTTAATCGCTTGCGTATAGTTCTGGCTAATATTTTCATTTCCATTCCATATTTGTGATCTTAGTTTGATGAAAGTTAAGAAATCGTTCATTTTGCTGAGCCTAATCAAATACCTATCTTCAGCTGGAGACGTTTTAAGTGGGTTTAAGGGAGTGGAATTCTTATTTTTGCCCATCACAACCAAAATCAACAATTGTTCAACTAATGTATAAATAAATGTGTGAATCATCAGTTTTATTGGTTTTTACGGAATTTAAGTGCACTAAGTCAAATTGATTGCGAAAGAATATACTAAAGTGACTTAATTATCTTTCCACTTCCAATCTTACTCCTTCACACACAATTGCCGACTGCGTGCAAAATACGTCACTCTTTTGTAATTGCTCTTAATATTTTTTAAGGCTACCGCTAAATGATATTATAGAAAATTCTTGGACTACTAATACAAAATATTTTTCAAACTCAGCATAAAATATTGTTCTAGTGATTTAATTATGTGACCACAAGTGTATGTAGGTTTTGCGAGTGATACTTAGAAACTTCAATACACATTTTAGGGCAGTGCCCTCAATTCATGAAACGTTCAAATCTCTAGAAGTAGGTCTAATACTAAAATTGTTAACAGAGATAAGACTAAAAGAGTTGCTTTAAGTCCTAGGCGAGGCACAATAGATCTTAAGGTCGCAGTGCACATCCCGTGACCGTTAACTAATAATAATAATAATAATAGTTCTGTCATTGTCGTGTTCATTGTCTTCGACGACTTTTCACATGTGAACTGCTGATTGAACGACAGAAAAGAAAGGGTTTTCTGCATCGTATTGTGACTGACGATGAAAAGTGGGTACGTTACGATAACCCAAAGGGTAGAAAATCATTGGGACCGCCCGGACATGCATCAACATCAACGGCAAAGCCGAACACCCATGGATCTAAGCTCATGCTGTGTATTTGGTGGGATATGAAAGGTGTCGTTTATTATGAGCTGTTGAAACCGAATGAAACGATCACTGGCGACCGCTACCGACTACAATTGATGCGTTTGAGCCGAGCATTAAGGGATAAGAGGCCAGAATATGAGAATAGACACGACGAAGTTATTCTTCAGCACGACAATGCTCGGCCGCATGTTGCAAGCCAAGTAAAAACATACTTGGAAACGCTAAAATGGGAAGTGCTACCCCACCCGCCGTATTCTCCAGACATTGCTCCTTCTGATTACCACTTGTTCCGATCGATGACACATGGCCTGGCTGAACAGCACTTCCGTTCTTTCGAAGAACTCAAAAAATGGGTCGATTCGTGGATAGCCTCAAAAGATGAGGAGTTCTTTCGACACGGAATCCGTATGCTACCAGAAAGATGGGAAAAGGTTGTGGCTAACGATGGACAATACTTTAAAGAATAAATTTATAGTCACTTTTTCACAATAAATGTCCAAATTCCAAAAAAAAAAATACGAGTTTGTACATTCATACTCCCGATAATACCAGATGAAATGTTGAAATCTCTAGAAGTAGGTCTAATACCAAAATTCTTAACAGAGATAAGAATAAAAGAGTTGCTTTAAGTCATAGGCGAGGCGCAATATATCTAAAGGTCACAGTGCATATCCCGTTAACTAATAATAATAATAGTTCTGTCATTGTCGCGTTCATTGTCTTCAAGTCGCAGTCAACATTTGCTGCAAACGCTATCTTGTCGTCGTGTTGCAATGTTGCTGACGCATCCATTGTGTTCGGACCATTAGTCTCGGAGTGAAAGTTTTTTATTAGTGCTTTCTTTCTCTCTCTTTCTCTTAAGTTGAGTTCCTGCTGCTGTGGGTAAATTGCAAGTATTTTATGTTAATTTTACACAAATATGTGCGCTCTCTTTAGTATTCATATTTGTATGTACGTGTAGTTGTATTAGCAGAAAATGCAGTTATGTGTATATGTGTGTGTGTGTGTTTTTAATTGGTCGCTGGTAAAATTTCATGCGCTTTCACTTAGCTGCGCATCTTATGCTCATCATGCTGGCTCCACATGGGATCGAATTTTGGGTCTGTAGTGCAAGTATTTTTTTTTTTAACGTAATCACAACAACAAACGATTCCATTATTTACTTATGTAAAGTGAGTGTGTTGGTTCTAATGCAGAAACCTAGGTTTTTGCATTATTCTGGGAAAGGTATGCCTATAATTTTTAAAAAGAAACATTTTCTCGGTATAATAGTTTTCTCAACAGTATTTTTCTTAACCATATATAGAAAAAGGGGGTATAAAACCTAATTTTTAAGAGGAAGGATAGGAAATGGAAGAAAAATATGTATTCAAAAATTGTTTATCTCTTTGTGCTTAACAACTTTACTTCAGACATCAATTTCATATCTGTTAAAATAAAAATATTTTTTTAATAGCCCCTAGAAGACCTAATTTTTACCACAAAAAACTGAGTACGCAGTCATGATCAGCGACCCTAAATTACTAAAAAATCTCGCAAATTAAACAAAAGTTGAAATTTTGTTGCACTGTGTAATCAAAAACGAACCAAATCAACATTTTTACTGATTGAGCTAGTGACTCGGCCTCAAAACAGTTCGAAAGGTAAATAATAAGTAGTTGTTTGTAGTGAACTTAAAATGAAAATTAGGAAAATTTCTTTACATTTTATAGACAAAACCAGAATATTTTATACATTTAGATTAAGTTAGGGTTAGGTTAAAATGGCTGCCTGCAGAAGATTGATTGTGATATCACGTAAAAATGAACTAAGTTTCCATTGCTTTTGATCTTTTTAACTTTATGTGAGAAGGATGGACAAACAACAAAGTTTCACTTCTTCTGCGAGTGCCTGCAAACACATAATTTTTTTTTTTTTTTAAGAGAAAAACCACAAATAAATCAATTTCAAATGCAGATTGGTTAATTTTAGATTTTCTGGAATCTTTATTCAATAAATTTTTCTTTTTTGTTGAAGTTTCAGTTTTTTTATAGTACATTTTTGTTTTTTTATATTATTTTTGTAAACATTTTTTTAATAAAATAAAATTATAAATCTTAATTAAATTTCATTTTAAATACATATATTTTTTTTATTCAAAAAAAAAAAATAATAATAATAATGTAAATATTAAAGCCTGCTTAATATATATGGGGGGGGAGGGGGGGGGGGAGGAAAAGAAGAAGTCTACCCTTCTATGAATATGTCAGTTGGATATGCTTCATAACTAATACACACACAAGTAGCGATATGCCATCTTCTTTATCATCTTTAGCTTATAATTCTAGTTCTAATTTAGCATAATTTTTCCATCATTTTTACAACTTTAAGTTAAACCATTTACTTGTATTTTTTTATATATATATATAATTTTATATAAATTTGTATATAACAGCAATATTTTTTTTATAAATGTTTTTTTTTAATCTAATATATTCGTTTCTTATTATTATTATTAATTTACATTACAAAAATTTTATTTATTTATAAATATAAGTAGATATATTTTCGATTTTCTTATGGGTACTTTTTGATGTTTTTTTTTTATTGTTTCACCAACTACAAAGTTTATTTTTCTAAAATTCTTTTGTTCGTTTAATTTGAAGTCTGAATCTTAATTCATCCAAAAGTTTTTATAAATTCAATTAAAAATATACTTGAAACGATTTTCCGTAAGTCTTTCATGATTTAAATTTCGCTCACTATGTTAGTTGAGCAAACTTTTTCCTTTTTCAGATTTTCTTATCCAGATGTAAAAAAAAAAAACCTTCTTTGTTCATGGCCTCGATCGATTCCTATAAGAAAATGATTGCCAAACGTGCACTGTAGTGCAAAAAACTCTTTAACCTTTTCGGGACTGTAAATAGGAGATAGTGCAAAACCGAATTCGGATTCCCCATTTATAGTTGGAATTTCTCATCAAAACAGATGAGCCTCTGAAGGCCTAAACTTTCATGAGTCACCGGTGACGCTATGGTCTTCAATTCAAATTTATTACGATCTTTTTCAGCTCATTTTTAAGGAAAAATTTTTTTTTAAAGTAGCTAAAACTACTTAGTATTAATTCATCACTTACATAAACCTTTCAAATTCAAATTCTTATTCTTATTCTCTGACCCCCATTGCAAAAAGTTTTTAAAAAGTTCCCATTGAAAATCTTGGAGTCACCGGTGATCTTTAGCAAAACTTAAGCACTTTCTCGGTTTGAAAAGTCAATTTTTTAAAGTGTTCTATTCGAAATTATGACAGGAACTCGAAATTCTATCAGTTCAATAACAAATGTTCAAAATTTTTAACCAAGAAAGTGCACGGCCCACTTAAGTTTCTAAAATTTTTGTGCAAATTGTGAGTGATTGAAAATAAGTAAAAAAATATATATAAATATTTTTTTTTCTAGTTCACTCTAGTACCATCAATTAGGTAAAAACTCCAAACTGTTTTTTTAATAACTAAAACGCAATCAATTATTTTTAAAATAAACCGGTGCCACCGGTAATCAATGGTCCCGAAAGGGTTAAAACCTATACGATTGATGTGTTTGTAAAAAAAGCTGCTCACATATTACCGTCTCCTTTCTTCTCCAATATTTTAGTGCTTAAGTGAAAAAGCTGTGTGAATCATGAATTCATTACGTCAATGGTGTAAAATGGCCAGCAATAGACTAAGTTTATGCAAAAATTCATAATTCCTGTTATTTTAATTAACTATTCTTTACCCCTTTGTTCCCCTTAGCTACTTTCAAGAATTTCTGGTGGCAATGTCGTAGAATATTTGAGAGGACTTGGGATTTAAGCTCCAAGATAGTTCACTGGATATACCTACGCATTATTAGACCATATCTAGTGCACATGGTGACCGCGAGTGAGCTCCTCGCAATGCATCCTGAGGAACCGACAGTATCCAGTGCGGGCATTTAGCAGCTTTTCCTATTTGATTAAACATGAAATGGAGTTGAGATTGTTTCAATTATACAACAACCATTGACGAGGACTTGATTCCTATCGGCAGTCGAATTTGTTTATTAAATCTCAGAAATAAAACAGATATAAGTATCTGTTAATTCAGCGAAGATGTAATTTGAGACTTATTGCAAGATTCATCCCAGCCAACGATTTTCTGTGTAAAATCGGTGTCATAGAATTGAATCTATGCGCATGCATGTCTTGAAGATGATGAAACTGCAAAACATTTCATTTGTGAATGTCCTGATTTTTATCGGACGAGACGTACTATACTGGGCAAACATTTCTTGACAAATGATTACTTAGTCAACCTTGATCTACTTCTGACCTTCTGAGAATAAATTTGCCCCAGAGTGCCATTTATTACATTTGAATGCCATCTGACAACCATCGATTGCTTATGGTTGCTGCTGTCTACCTTTGAGGGCTTCTGACAACCCGATATTATCTCTATATAGGTGCCTATAAAGTATCTCAGATTGCCTAGCCTAACCCCGGACAGTTTCAAACAACTTTTGGCTGTTTCTGATTATTTTAAATTAAATTTGACTTATTAAAATTTTCTTTCATTAGCTCTAAGCTTACCAGATATACAGACTAGAACCATCTTGGAATGCTTTAGATTCTGACTTTAGGCAGAGGTAATCTTCAACTTTAGAATACATCAGATAAGCCTCATACAGCCCCAAGACCACTTCAGACTGCAATTTGATAACACGAGAATACATTTGTCTGGCTATTATTCAGTCGGAGGGCTCTTAGACTGATTCTAATTAGACTTAATATTGTATCAAATTGCCTCTGTTTACCTCAAAACAACTCTGAATATTTCTCATTGCTTATGCTTATTCTCAGACTGTTCTCTAATTGCCTCATATATCCTTAGACCGATTCTAACTTTTATAAGTTACCTTTGACTGGTTCTGACAACACCAAACTATATTTGGGTACAACTTTAGATATCTTACTGCCCCCAGACTGCCTTAGAATACTACCCTTAGATACCTCGACTATTTCCCATACCCTTTAGATTCCATCTGATTTCCTTAGAGTGATGCCGACTTCCTCAGAATTCTACTCTCACAGAATGCCTCTGCTTGCTTCAGTTTTCTACAGACTTCTTTATCTGGAAATGACTACTTGAGACCGCCTCTGACTATCTCAAGCAGTGTCTGACGGTCTCCGACTATCTCCGACTTATTCATACTGCATCAAATAACCTCAACTTTCCTCTGTTAGGTTGCTTCAAATTGCATCCAACTACCTTCGATTGCCAACTAAAATCACCGACTATCAAAGTTTTTTAAACGAGATTTTAATTTTATGCGAATTTTTCAATGTCTAAGCTTAAATTGCACGACACCTGCAAAAATTAAGAACAGAGCAAATAGCAAAGTCAATTTAAGAACCAGTTGAAATTTCATTTAAATTCAAAAATTTTAGAAACACTAACTTTGAAGTCGTGTTTACTTTACACGTTTAAATGCTAAAAATATTATGACTGCATTCGATTAACGTTAAGCGAGCTCGCTTATTTCGAGCATTTTGAAATTTAAATAAACCGAAAAATAATTTAATTCAATTTAAATTCGCTTGCATATATAACTTCGAAATTTGAAATATATTTAAAAAAATAAAAGAATTAAAATAAGCAAGCTCGCTTACTAATGAATCGTATGCAGGCAATTAAAATTTTACTTAAGTATTTACAAAATTTCAAAATGTGGAAAAAATTAATACTCTATACAAACTTATTAAAAACAAAAAAAAAAATTACGTTTATTATTTATGTACATTCTCAAAGCAGTTGAATATTATTATATATATTTTTTTTTACTTTCGGTATATTTTGCTAGCCAAAAGAATTAATTTAATTTTTGAAACAAATAAATAAATTTTTAATTTTTTATTTACAGTTTTGAAATTTTTTTTCTTCTTAATATTATTTTTCTAATTTTTTTTTTTTATTTTTTATTTTTTGATATCTACATAAATAATTCGCCGTATTTTCCAGTTTTTTTTTTATATCAACTAAAATTGAAACTGAATTGTACAAAAAAATTTAATACCTGAAATACGTACGTGATAAGCACAAAATATTGCACAATGTTATTGCACAATATTATTGCACAATGTTATTGCACAATATTATTGCACAATATTATTGCACAATATTATTGCACAATATTATTGCACAATATTATTGCACAATGTTATTGCACACTAATATTGCCCAATATTATTGCACACTAATATTGTCCAATATTATTGCACACTAATATTGGACAATATTATTGCACAATAATATTAAAATAAAATTCTAAATATTTAGTGCTTAAATTTTCGAAAAAGAAAGCTAAAATCGGCATTCCCCTATGCATTAATATTATTAAGATCATATCAGTGGCCACAAATCATAATGGCCTAACTCGAGTTAAGACATAACTGAGTTTTTATTGTGTGCTGCGTGTCTCAATCTATTGGCCATACATTTTTCATGTTTGTATCTTTTTTAGGATGGCAATCAAGAAAGTAAAACAAAAAACGACTCCTGATTTGCAGTGAGAATTTGAAACTTTAAACTGCTTTCCTAAAAAAATTGGAAAACAGATTAGGGCGATTATGATTTGTCACCACAGATACATAGAATAAACTAAGAAAATGCAACTAAAAAATGCCTCAAAATCAGTTTACTATATTTTGTTGCACAATATTATCGCACAATATTATTGCACAATAATATTGCACAATATTATTGCACAATAATATTCCACAATTATTGCACAATAATATTGCACGATAATATTGCACAATATTATTGCACAATAATATTCCACAATTATTGTTCAATAATATTGCACAATATTTTTGGGTAAAACTATTGAACACTTATCTTTTCACTTAAAACAAAATTCTAAATATTTATTAAGTGCTTAAATTTTCATAAAAGAATTAGCAAAAAACTAGGGGGAAAATTTTAAAAAATTTTATAAACACAATAAAAAAAAAATATTAAAAATATAAATCGAATGAATTTTTGATCATTGCCCTTGTTGTTGTTATTATAGTGTTAGATAAATTTCGCATTTATTTATGTATGTATGTATTAATATATAAAAAACACTTTGTTATTTTACAAGGTATAAAATATGCAAATATTTTTTTTTATTAAATATTTTTATATAAACACTATGAATACCTACATATACAATTACAAACAGACATGCATATGTATGTATGAACGTATGTATCTGTATTTATTCTATATATGTATGTATATAAATTTCTTCATTTATTTTTATGTGTAAATTTTTAAACTAATAATCTTTCTTTTTTTTTTTTTTGGATTTTTTAAATTTACTATGTAAATTCGCTTATAGTTATTACAAAAAAGAATTTTCCATCTAAATGCAAATTTGATTAACAGTTTTTATTATAATAATAATAATCAATATATATATATGTATATACCTATATATATATATTTATTTATATACTAGATATATTTATTTTTTACTTTATATTTTGTATTTTAAATTTAACATTACAACTATTTGCATAAACAGCATTTTGTTTTGGTTTGTTTTAAATGTTTTTCTGCTTTTTTACACAAATTTATTACTTCAAATATTTTTGTTTTTGTTTTTTTTTTTTGTTCTTGTTGTATTAAATAAGCAAAAACATATTTTGGTTTTTCCACTCAAATTTTCATATACTGTTGCGTTTAATGTTTTTTTTTGCAATTATTGTTGGTTTATTTTGTCTTGTTTCTGTTTTATTTTTCTATTTATTTGTTTTTAATTTATATTTTTCAGCTATTGAATTTTTCACATTAATATATTTAATACCCAGTGCCATTAATTTTTTTGTAATGTAAACATTTGCCACAGAAATGAAGTGTCGAAGCCAAAAGTCGCGGTTTTGTTTAATATTTCTATTGACGAAATTCCTAAAATTTTTTTAAGTATTTATCTCGGTCGATATATCAATTTACAATGCCTTTTGGGTAGCATTTAATGTAGATTTGTATTATTTTTAGCCAAAAGCAAAATTCACACTCAATAATCATTAAACTAAATTGGATAACTTTAATATTGACGAAACGATATAAGTGATTCACCCAGTAATCGAAAGAGAAACAAAAACAGAAAATTGAAGGGAGATAGAGGAGACTGGGAAACTTAAGAAACTCGAAACATTATAGGAAATGGAGAGATTGAAGAAATAGGGAAACTAAAAATCAGATCAGATATCCAGAGATGAAGAAATTTATAGAGACCGAAAAAGAGAAAGATACCAATTGACCCAGAAAATCCGATAGATCGAAGAAAAAATTTAAAAACCAAATATAAAATCTAAGGTAACTGGAATTGGAAAGACACCATGATATCAAAAAATTCAAAGAGATTAATAAACCGCAGTTCCGGCTACTATTCCTTACCATTTCTTCTTTATATTTCCTAAAAAAATATTTTTTCTACTTTATCATGAATCAGCGAAGACCCCAGTTGTCTACATTAAATTTAACTCGATACTTCTTCCTCATCCCCGTTCCTTCCAAATTTTCTTCAAATGAACATTTTCTTAAAAAAAAAATAAATCAAAAGAAACCAATGTATGGAAGGGTATTGAAGGAAAATAAGAGATTTTTTAAGATCATGTGAGTTTAAGAGTTAAATGACAGATTGTAGAAGGCTAAGAAATAGAAGGAAGATTGTGAAATCGGAAAAGACTTGAATTCAAAGGAGACCTGCAGAACAAAATACTTAAACAGGCGGTTAAAAAAATCAAAAATAACCAACAGATCTATGGATTTAGTACAAAAGATCTTATAGATCGCAGTGCCTGACTTTCGAGTCGTACCATTTTCAAATTTTCAAGAGATCTATGGAAACCCAGAGATTGCAAAATAAACGAGTATAAGTCTATAAAAGAAATACAGTATTCGAAGGAGAGCGAGAGGTCGACGGAGGTAGATACAGAAGACATTAGATATATGAAGAATTTGTTCTCAAAACCCAGAGAAGATTTGCACTGATCCACTTTTTAGGAAGCACAGAAACTAGCCTACCAAGTACTTTAATTACAGATTTGGAAACTGCGTTCAGCTCTGTTAGAGAATAACCACAGTTTCTCCAATGTCCGGTTCAGAACTAATCCGAACTTCAACCTGAGCTTAGTAGTACTAGTTAGTTCTGATTAGTGCTTAAACGGACATTTTGAAAAACGCTCTCAGTTTTGATCTATAGCGCTTAGCTCATAGATTTAGTGTGAGCTATTCAAAAAACCCAAAAGAGAATGTTGATATTTAAAAGTGTGTCCAATATTATCAAGAATTAAAAATCTCATAAAGGTCAATGTTTTACTTTATCCACTCCCGGAAAAGGTTCGGAACCGCAGGCATCAATAGGTTTCTTCTTCCCCGTTTCTGTTTTGTTTCTTTCTTTTTGCTAGGTTTTAACTTCTGCACGTCTGTAGTTGCTCTTTAGTATTGGAACTTGAAACTCCAAAGTTTATTTTGCTAAAAACAGAAACCTAAGGAATTTTTAATGAGAAAGTTTTCATTCGAAGAAAATATTCATAAATAATTTTTATCAAACTGATTTTTAAATACAATAAATTAAATCGATGATACATTTGATGGACCCTATAAAATTAAAATTTTAGGAAAAATTTTCCGATTTTTTTTAATCTTAACTTTAAAAAACTGGCCAAAAGTGACAAAAAATTCACAGAATAATCAAATTAAATTTTTTCAAATAAATATTATGCACATTGACATTCTAATGCATTTCTTTTTTATCGTGAGGGACACAATTTCATTAACTCATTGGCTTCCCACCACTCAAAAAAATTACCAAAATTAGTAGAGGCTCATTTTTTTCAAATGATCATCATTAGGAATTTGAGCCATCAATGATAAGGAACCCGGATGAGGTTGGCTTATATTCCATAAATTCGTGAAGTCACAGCATTGAAAGAGATCTTTCTAGTCGTGGTGCTCTGAGCAATAATGCGTTAAAAAAATTAATTTTAAGATGGGTTTTGCTAATAAGATGGAGTTTTTGCGAAAGAATTTTTCACGTTGAACACGAATCTGAGGTCAAAAACTTCCCATCACGTCACGTTTTAGGAAAAAAAATGGGGTTCAAGCAAGTCTAATTTTACAAGGATCCGATAATTTTTTCTATTGGGAATATGAATGTATAAACTCGTATTTTTTTCGTAATTTGGACATTTATTGTAAAAAAGTGATTATAAAAGTATTGTCCATCGTTAGCCACAACCTTTTCCCATCTTTCTGGTAGCATACGGATTCCGCGTCGAAAAAACTCCTCATCTTTTGAGGCTATCCCCGAATCGACCCATTTTTTGAGTTCTTCGAAAGAACGGAAATGCTGTTCAGCCAGGCCATGTGTCATCGATCGGAACAAGTAGTAATCAGAAGGAGTAATGTCTGGAGAATACGGCGGGTGGGGTACCACTTCCCATTTCAGCGTTTCCAAAGTATGTTTTTACTTGCCTTGCAACATGCGGCCGAGCATTGTCGTGCTGAAGAATAACTTCGTCGTGTCTATTCTCATATTCTGGCCTCTTATCCTTTAATGCTCGGCTCAAACGCATCAATTGTAGTCGGTAGCGGTCGCCAGTGATCGTTTCATTCGGTTTCAACAGCTCATAATACACGACACCTTTCATATCCCACCAAATACACAGCATGAGCTTGGATCCATGGATGTTCGGCTTTGCCGTTGATGTTGATGCATGTACGGGCGGTCCCCATGATTTTTTAAGCTTTGGGTTATCGTAACGTAACCATTTTTCATCGCCAGTCACAATACGATGTAGAAAACTCTTTCTTTTCTGTCGTTCAATCGTCGTTCGACGTCTATCGGCTTCAATTCGTACGGCACCCAATTTCCTTGCTTTTGAATCATTCCCAATGTTTTTAATCGTTTAGAAATGGTTGATTGATCAACTCCTAAAGATTCTGCAAGTTCTTGTTGCGTTTGACATGAATCTTCTTCGAGTAATTCCTTCAATTCTTCATCTTCGAACTTTTTCCAGTCGCCTGAACGTTCCCTGTCTTCAATATCAAAATCACCACTTTTGAAACGGGCATACCACACCTGACACATTCCAACGTCTATAGCATAGTCAGGATAAGCTTCAGTGAGTAAACGATGTGCTTCAGTTGCGTTTTTCTTTAAATGGAAGAAGCAAATTAAAACTTCCCACAAATGTTGTTTTGTTGGCACGAAATTCGACATTTTCAGCTATAGTAAAACACTTTTGTAAAATTATGAAAATTATTTGACAGATCAATTTTTATAGTATTTTTGGCGTTCTTCGAGATAGAATAGCTGTCAATGTCAAAAAACTTTCGCCTATGATAGATATGAAGTTAGTCACAATTACGAGCTTATACATTCATACTCCCAATATTTTTATTAATTTTTAAACTTTTCAAACTGATTCAGGACGAAACCTTAAATCAAAAACAGTTACTGACCTAGAAAAACTATGAATGCAGGAGTGCTCCGTATCACTTTCTCTTTTTTAATCCGTAGTCAAACCTCATGTCGAAGAAAACAAATCGGATTTGATCGCTTAGTGTAACTAAGATTTCAAATTTATTTTTTATATTTGACTTTTTAGAAAAAAAAAAAACCGATGGAAGCAAAAAATATTGTTAAATAGATTTTATTTTGACTTTTTTTCCATCCATTAGCAATTAATCTCAAAAATTAGAATAAAGTTTCCACATTTCGGGAGGGGGGGGGGGGCGGCGGAAGGTCAGAACCCTCAAAACCTCCCCCCTAAATACGGCCTTGTCTCTAAGGTCGTAGATTGTATAACCGGTCAGGCTAGCAGTATTCTCTCCTGAACACTTTAGAAGCTACGGGGATGATGAAGAAGAAAAAACAATCGAAATCTTCTTTTGTAGTTGCCCGATTCTACTTTAGTGTCACAATGGACTCGTAAGGTTTAAGTGAGTTGGTCACCTATAACCTAAGCTAACGTTAGTGTTTGCAAATTTTTTTTGGGGGAAAATCCCCCAATTTCTCTCCCTCCTCCCGCTTGTATAATTTTATTGATATTATACACTCCAAGGTAAGGTTAAGTTAAAGGGAACTGCTCCGAAATCCTGAGCGTCCACCGAGGCTAAATACACTCAAAAAAATTAGTAGTTTTTTTTCTTTTGGAATGAATATTGTTATCGGCAAATATCAACATTACAAATAATTTTTGCTGAGTGTATATACATGCTTACCTGTCTTTATGTTTTTATTTTATTTTTTTATTTTTTTTTAATGTATTAAATATGTAGATGCAAGTCATTTTGTTAAATTTATAATAAATTTTCATACTCTGCTTTACATTTATTTTCTCTTCTTTAATTTTTTTTTCTGGTTTCTCCTCATATTCATATGAAAATTTCAACAGCAAAAATTATTGTAGTTATTATTTTCCAAAGAGTATGAGAATTTGTGGGCCCATGAAATGAAAATCATCATCATCATTGTTGTTGTTGTGGTTGTTGTTGGTCTGGTTGTAGCAGTAATCATTTGATTTCATCTCAACAATGTAACATAAAATTCATTGAAATTTTTGGTTGCTGGTGATGCCACCCTTGCTTCTCTTACTGGTGATGTTGTTGCTCTTGTTGAAATTGTATTTGTGGATTTAGTAGATTGTGTGAGTGGTGCTGGTGGTGGTGGTGGTGATGGTGATGATGAATCCACCATTGTCATTTCTATTTTACTACTCCTTGAAGAGATGAGTGGTATGTTGTTGTTTTTGTAAATGCAAATGTAAATGAAAATGTTTGCATGTAAATGCCTATTTTTGCTAATAGAAAATTTTGTTGTTTTGTTGTTCTTGCTGTTGTTGTTGTTGTTGTTGTTGCTGTCGTTGCTGTTGTATTGATGTTGATGCTGATAAAATACAATAGCAACAGCAACATCATTCCACCAATCGACAACATAACAAAAGCAATGCTGCTACTTAAAATTGTGGAAAAAATTGTTATTATGCAAATGAGCAATAGTAACGTTAGCAATTGTGGCAACAGCAACAAAAATACGACTAACAAAAACAACGACCATAGCTGCCAATGCGGGATACTTGTAAATGTTGTTGTTGTCGGGGTGTTTGTGTTGCTGTTGTTGTTGTTGTTGCTGTTTCTCCTCCATCTACTACAACTACGCATATTGTCGATATATGTAACAAAAATATTGCTGATAATTTGTAGCATACTGTTGCAGCTGCTGCTGTTGCTGCTAGTGCGAATTCTGGTGCTATTCTTGTTGTTGCTGTTTTTGTTGTTGGTGTTGTCATTTTGATTACTATTGTGGTTGTTGTTGGTTCTGTTGTTGATGTTGCTGCTGCTATTTGGTGTATTGCTGTTATCGCGATTGTTGCGCTGTTCAAGTGTAATATCGCTACTTCTACTCATTCTACTGTTGGTACTGTCATAGCTGCTAATATAACATTTTCTCTTGCTGTTGTTGTTGTTGTTGTTGTTGCTGCTGTTTTTGTTGTTGCTACCACCTCCGTTGTTGT